>JAODAL010011836.1:0-98096 GCA_025379985.1 Phyllomedusa bahiana | reverse complement strand
ATAAAAGCATTGTAGAGCTCAAACCGATTGGAAGGCAGCAACAAAACCAATAAAAGGAAGGAGTGGACTACAATACCCAGAAAGATTAGCAAGATTAGGGTTATTTAGGTTAGAGAAAAGACGGCTTTGGGGGGACATAATATGTTTAAATATATTAAAGGTCAATATAGAGATCTATCCCAAGATCTATTTATACAGAGAACTGTATCCAGAACAAAGTGGTGTCCTCTGTCTTGAGGAAAGAAAGTTTCTATATAAACATAGAAAAGGATTCTTTACTGTAAGAGCAGTGAGACTGTGGAACTCTCTACCAGAGGAAATTATCATGGTGAATTCACTAACAGAGTTCAAAAAGTGTCTGAATGCATTTCTAGATGTAATAATATAACAAGTTATAGTGACCAGGATTCTGGGGAAGGGTCTGGATACATTTCTAGATGTAATAATATATAATAATTTTACAGGAAGGGGAAAAGCTACAGTTACCTCTGATCCCCACTATCTCTTTTATAAAACATGGTATTCGTATTGTAAGATAGACCGAAAAACAATATCCCTCCCTTTCATTTGTAATAATTGTAAAAGCTCTCCAAGAATGCGGGCTAAATATTGAATTGGGGTTGACTAGGGGTCAATGCCTTCCCCAAGGCAATCCCAGGAAATTTTGGCAAAACTTTGGTTATTATGCTGAAAGTAATATGTTTATTGTCCAAAAATTAATACCACACAAAATAAAAAATACATTTTAATTTCATTTATAATAACAGTGTCCCAAATGTGCTGACTCATGGGCTTCCACTCATACATTTTAGAAGTTCTTCAAATCTCATTACTGCGAGATGTTGTTTCCCAGGTAAAAAGACCAGCAAAGTCTAGGCGGCTGGGCGGCTGGACCACACATTGCTATAGTTTTGCCACACTTTTTATATGGGTGTGGTTTCTTTCCATAACACCACCATTTACCTTCAAATATCCCACAGATAGAAAGCAGCATTTGAAAACTGGGCTGATTTGGGATAAAAATACATAAAGTATGGTTTTCTTTTATTAATGTAAAGTTCCTTTGTTTGCATTTCCAATGAAAAATTAATTATGGGAATTATAAAATATTTGTTAATATTTTTATATTTTTCATTGTTTGTAAGTAAAATCTTAAACCTATTTGTAATTTGTAACTTAATTTTTGTTCCATAAAAAGAGGATCAGGATGTTCCAAGCTGAAACAAAAACTTTTTGTTGATGCAAAATCTACTTTCTATCAACATAATTTACGTTTTCAATTTTTTTAACTTTGCTTTTCCTGTATGAAATTCAATTAATTTAAATCAGATGTTAATCAGGGATTAAATTTGGTTTTTCTTTTCTAAGCCTATATTCTAGATACGGCATTAGCCCACACCAACAGGACTCGCTGAGACTTGAAGTTGACCCAGCGATATTGCTATGTTAGAATAGTATTTAATAATGAAACAATAAACTTTGTTTGATTTTAGCCTGCTTGATCTCTTTTTAATCACTGATTATACTAGAATGACTCCATAGCTAACCGATTGAGAACATTTATTTATAGTAGATGCTGTATTGCTTTTTTCATTTTATAGGATATCCTTTTATTAGCTTTTATCATTATCATGTTAGTTTATATCACTTAAGGGTTGTGAGTAGGGAAAAAGTAAATTTTATTTTTTTGCCAACTGGCAAAAAGAGTTTGTCTGAGATAAATTTGGTCTCCGCCATACTCTGTCGAGCACAATTCATAAATGTCATTTATTTTACGAATGTGGCGCAACACGCTGCTCAAAAATGGGCGGAAGCAAAGTGTTAAGGATGTCGGATGTGTGCCTGTTTTTGCCATAAAATCTTTCAAAACCTACTCTTTTGGATAGGTGGGGGTGGAAAGAAGATGAATCGTATTAAAGCCCCTTGTTTCAGTTTTCGAAATGAGAGTAGCCCCAATTTGGTTAGAGTAAAAAGCTCTTTTCCCTAGTCCTGATTTATGTCACTAGCTTTATTAGGAAAAGGTTTGAACCTTCCCTTTAAACTTGCTTTTGTCGTCGTTTTTGACAGTTTTTGGATATAAAGTGGGAATAATTTAGGGAAAAGTATCAATCCATATTGTGATAATGTTTAAAATTCAATTAGGGTAAGTGTCGGAAAGTGGGGTCCCTTTTTCAGGGGGGTGCTCACTTTGTTGGTTTTTTTATTAGTTTTTTACTCATTCATCAAGTTTTGAAAACCTTTTTCTTGATGACATCAAAACCGTGAGTAAAATTTCGACACATTCATTTTTTGGTGGATTTTTTGATGTTTGTACTTGCATCTGTGAAGATTGATATTTGAAACTACCCGTGGTGTATATTTTATACCCTGATTTGATTGTGGTGGTTTCTAATGAGAAGGTTGATTTTTACCGTGGGAATTAATAGAGTGTTTAATGGATAATAATAAAACTTATATTTTATACTCAAATTTTTTATTTTTCTGTGAGTCGCGACAGTTGCAGGCTCACATAAAGCCTAACTTTCATATACATGGATATATATTACATAGAGTGCTTGGATTTGCTAAATCATACTCAATGCCCAAAAGTTCAGTTTTAGCAGTTTTGGGGTTTTCAGTAATTGTATAACACACCGTCTCCAAATCTCCTATGTGTCAAAGGAGCTTTTGGGCCCCCTCAGGATGCAGGGCCACGTAGCAGCTGCTACCGCTGCACCTCCTATCGCCACGCTCGTGCTTGCAAGCTGTTCTCATCTTTTCAGTTAGCTATTGAAAGGATTGAAATATTTTAGCCTCGCAATTCTTTTCTGTCACTCTTAGAGCCAAATTTTCTTCACTAAGTTGTTCCACGTATCCAGTTTACTGTTATATTATTATTATTATTATTATTTATTTTATAGTGCCATTTATTCCAAGGCGCTGTACATTCAGGGGGTTACATACATAACATAAATTAAACATTAACAATAGTGACAATCTGTGACTAACAACAGGTACAGAGGGAGAGAGGGACCTGCCCGCGAAGGCTTACAATCTACAAGGAAGGGGGAAAGAGACAGAAGGTGAGGGGCAGACATGTTTGTGGGGTGTAGTGACGGCGGGGTTATTCTAGGTTGTAGGCTATCCTGAAGAAGTGGATTTTCAGGTTGCTTTTGAAGCTGGTGAAAGTTGGGGAGAGTCTGATGTGTTGGGGCAGCAAGTTCCAGAGTATGGGGGAGGCACGAGAGAAATCTTGGAGACAGTTGTGTGAGGAGGTGACAAGAGGAGAGCGGTAAAGAAGGTCCTGTGAGGAGCGGAGGTTGCGTGAGGGGGAGTATCTGTAGATTAGAGCAGAGATGTATGGAGGAGAGAGGTAATGGAGAGCCTTTTAGGTTATGGTTAGTAACTTGAAATTAATGTGCTGGGCAATGGGTAGCCAGTGCAGGGATTGGCAGAGGGGAGAGGCAGGGGAGTAGCGAGGAGAGAGGTGGATAAGAGGGGTAGCAGAGTTAAGTATGGATTGAAGGGGAGCGAGAGTGTTAGATGGGAGGCCGCAGAGAAGGATGTTGCAGTAGTCGAGGCGGGAGATGACAAGGGCGTGGACAATCATTTTTGTAGTGACAGGGTTAAGGAATGAGCGGATGCGAGAGATATTTTTCATGTGGAGGCGGCAGGTGGAGGTAAGGGTATGGATTTGGGGTTTGAAGGACAAAGCGGAGTCAAATGTTATCCCAAGGCAGCGGACTTGCGGGCCCGGTGAGTAGTGTAGAGCCATTGACTATGATGAGAGATCAGGGGTGGGGATGGAGTGCGACGGTGGGAAGTAATGAATTCAGTTTTCTCTAATTAAGTTTTAGGAGACGGGAGGAGAAGGAGGAGGATATGGATGACAGGCAGTTGGGGGATCTGGGACAGTAGAGAGTTAATGTCTGGGCCGGAGATGTAGAGTTGAGTGTCATCAGCATACAGGTGGTACTGGAAACCATGTGATGCTATGAGCTGGACCCAGACCAAGAGTGTAGAGGAAAAGAGTAGTGGGCTCAGGACTGACCCCTGGGGGACACCAACAGAGAGAGGGCAGGAGTTGGGTGAAGGAGGTGGTGAAAGAGTGAGAGACACTGAATGCCCAAACAGTGAGGTATGAGGGATCCTTAAATAAGGGCCGAGTCCTGATGCTGAGGGGTTAAGAGGATTTGTAGCATGAGGGAATGGTCAACAGTGTCAAAGGAAAAGGGGACAGGTCTAAGAGGAGAGCACCAGAGTAGTGATGTGAGGCTTTACGGTTAATAGGTCGTTGGTGACTTTGGTTAGGGCGGTTTCTGTAGAGTGATGGGATGGGAAAAAACAGATTGCAGGGGTCAAGAAGAGAGTTGGAGGACAGATGGAGGACAGTTGAAGGTAGACGTGTTTGTTCGAGGAGTTTGGAAGCAAATGTAAGCAGTGAGATGGGGCGATAGTTGGACAGAGAGGAGGGGTCAAGAGAAGGTTTCTTCAGGATGGGTGTGATGGTGGCATGCTTATCGATGGTAATTATGGCTTCTCCTCACCTGTATAAAATCTTGTATAAAAACCAGAACATCTTCTCCCATTGACTTTAATGATCGAGTTTGAATAGAACCTGGAACCGAGCACACTAGAGTTCGAGGTTCTAATCGAACTAGAACGTTTTACTGCTCGTTCATCTCTATTTATAAGACTCAACACTTTTTAATGCGCCTACCATGAGGGGGCGTTCTCGGGGTGTTCTGGGGGTCGTGTCGCACCACACTCGTAATATTAGGCACATATATGAATGTGGGTCGGCAAAACCAGTGCATTACTGTTGGAACAGGCAGACCTATTTTATTGTGGTCTGCCTGAGCCTGAGGAGTCGAAGTGGAACTAGATTTGCTGTTAGGGAAAAAAGTATCTATTATTTCTCAACTTACACCAGTACGATAATAAAAAAGTAATTAATGATAATTCTCAAACTATATCAAATTAAATTAATTTAATTTAATTTAAAAAGTTATCATATAAAATCAAAATATATAATGTCCTGATAATATAAAAATATCTCCTATAAAATGTATTTAAAATTAAGGAATCTAAAACTAATTTTACCTTAAAAAATGAACTTATGTTGTTCAGATTTTGAAGTTTAACTGCATTACATTTAAAATGTATTCTTGCTGCCCTCACCCTTTATTCTACATACAGCAAGGCCAGTACAGCACAGGTCTTGTGGGACCTATGATCCCCCAAGCAAGATCAGTACCATATTTTCTAGTCACTGACATGCTATTCTAATGACTTTTCTTTTATTTCCTGCCTATCTATAAGCCTTTATGCATGTTTTTTAGCATAACTAGTGCGCCTAAGTTCCACAATGCGCCAAACACACAGGCGAGGTGCAATCAACTTTATGCACCATTTATGAGCGCACAAAAAACCCCCTTTATACATTTAGGCGCATTTGACACTGAAAAATAAATGCCAATATGCACTTTGATGTGCCTGGTTCCATACATGTCTCCCTAGGTGTCTTCTCTGCAAATCTTATGCATCAATACGTCATAGAACTAAATATGAATCTTTCTTCATGACTATCTGCATTTGCTCCTGGACGCTAAAACATACTTACCACAAACCGATCACCAGAGGAATACATTGTAGAACATATCAATACTCTTAGAAATGTTAGCTCATTTTAAACATCAACAAGAAGTCTGATTTTTTAGAAAAAAGCCCCAAGCACCCAATGCTACAAAATCACATTGCATTAAAAAATAACCATAATCCACGATAAAGCTTTTTCCTTTTTCTTCAAGACATCCTTTGGGTTGTAAGAAAGGAAGACTATAGGAACCCATCCAATGCACTGAAAATATAAAGGTGTAAATATTTGTGCACCTTATTCTTGTACAAACAGGGTGGAGCTCTTCCTCATGTCTTCAAGGAGCACATAACATGCAACACAGATGAGAGATATCACACATTCATCCAATTTCCACCTCTGCCCCGACATGAAGTGACATCTCATCATCCACAAATATTAGTGGATTGAGGCCATCATCTTTCTTGTCATCGGAAGATTCCTTATCCTCGGACTTAGGAATGTCATGGACGGAAAGGCAGGAATTGTTACTTAGGAGTGAAGTGACTTCTGTAGCATCTGTATCGTAGGTTCCTTGACTTGACTCTGACATTTGTCTTTTCCAACTGACATGCAGGAATCTCAAGATGTCAGTGCATTTGCTCCTCTTCTTACAGTCTGTGGCTAAAAGACCATCAAACATCGGTAGAACTCCAGGTGGAAGTCTGCTCCATGGTGACGGTGGCTCAATCGTCTGGCAACTTGCCTGCCATTCAACAAACCACCTATACTGCTCATCTGTGACATCTGCTGACTGCCATGGAAATTCACTTGTCAGCAAACAACAGAGAACAATTGCAAAGGACCAAACATCCAGGGAGGAGTCTACGAGTAAGGCATCCTTGCCATTCAGTCGGTTCATCTCTGGAGCCATGTAGGAGGTAGTGCCGGACCTTCTGTAAGTTATTGTTCCTGCGGGCACGGGGAAAGACCAAAATCTGTAATTTTGTAGAGTGGCAGTCTTTGTCAAATACCAAAATATTGTTGGTTTGATATCCAGATGCACCACCCTTTACTGTCCATGATTCCCGGGCATGGAGACCTGTACTGCACATCTCTTTACAGTGTCTTCTGGGAGTCCATCCTGAAGAGAGAAATAAGGGTCAGTACACTGAAAATATTACTGTAGGAAAAAAGGATATTTGGGGGAAAGTAGTTCTCAAGGTAATCCAGGGACTTCAACATACATGAGGTGACATGAGAGAGAACAGATCCCCATGTGTCGCTAGCTCCTGGGTGAAGGCAAAGTACTCCCGAGTTTTAAAGGCAGTGCCATAAATTCCAAGGATGTGTGGATGGGATGAGAGGAAGAAGGAAATGCTGAACTCCAGGAGGAAATGAAATTATTTGGTTTTCTTTCTGGACAGGAGCTTCAAGCCTTTTTTCCACCTGTGTATGAAGAGAACATAGTTAGTTGTACATCCATCCCATATAGAGACCCAGATACATTCATTGACCAGATATTAAACTAGTAAAACTTTTCGGAGGACCCATACGGCCTTTATGTAACTGTCTCCACATGATTCCATTACATTAGAAACAAGGACTTGAGTATGCAACATGCACCAGTTGATCAAGTTGGCCCCATTTTTACCAAATTAGCTAAGTCCTAATTGTCCCTACTGCAAAAACCCATCACTATCATTATTTTCCCCTACTATATTGAAACAAATGGAGCTTTCCACCCTGTTATGAAAGTTTAAAAAATATTGCGTTGCCATAACGATGGATGATTGACCCCACGGAAACCCGTTTTCTTGTCTGTTAACCTTCAGCACCGAACCATAGCCGCCACGTCCCAAACCCTTCATGATGGGGAAAATTCTCCCGTGGATCTATCTGCTGGAGACCCAGGGAAACAAGGAGAACAAGCCCTTCCAGGATAAGCTGCACATCTTGTTTGTTGGTTGCCATTGTGTCCTGAAAAGTTAAAGGCAGTAGAATGTTCACAGAAACCAAAAGTCTCAAAAAAGGCAAAAGTCTCTGGAAGCAGAGAGTCACTTTCCTGTAAAGAGGGGGACTGCTTTATATGATGGGAGGAATATTCAGCACAAGGGTGCATGAGCTCCCTGATTGGCTGAGCATTGATGTTCAAGTACATCATACATAATATCATCAGGCCTTGGGTGAATTTGAAAATTTTAAAAGCGTTTCAAAGGTTGCAGATAATAGAAGGTGGAGTGCATGAAAGTGTTAGTCTGGGAATTTCCAAGCTATGGGGCATATAACCCTGCACTTTCTGTAGAAGAGTGGACAGCTGTTTACATGTAGCAATTCTTTTGTTTGGCTTTGAATGATACCTTTATTTCAGTAACTGCAGTCTGGGGGTGGGGGTTGTATTTTTATGCTGATGTTTGCATAAAAACAAGTCACAAACCCGTTTTAATTAGCAAAAGGTAACATGGAAGTGGCCAGTTCTGACCAAACACAAAAAAAAGCCACACATTTTGTATTTTCACCAGAAATCAGTGGAAGCCAGTGAGTCAATCATTGGAAACACTATTTTGAATGAAATTTAATATGTATATTTTATTGTATGTGCTATTAGTTGTGTACTTTCAGCATAACAACCAATGTTTTGCAAATTTTTAGGATGGGGCCCTGGGGTACGGCAGTCCCCCCCAAGATAAACCCAACTCAAAATTCGGCTGCATTTTTGGTATATCTTTTAAAATCACTATATATAAAAAAGGGATAGTGTTTTAGGTCGAAACTACAAAATAAATGCATTTTATTATAAAACCAAAGTAAAGTTTGACATTCAATGGGGACAAGTGACCATTTATTTTAACACCGCAGCGTCACATGTCCAGATTCATTTTACTGGAAGGGAAAAAGCTACAGTTACCCCTGACCCCCACTATCTCTTTTTATAAAACATGGTATTCATATTGTAAGATAGACCGAAAATCAATATCCCTCCCTTTTATTTGTAATCATTTTAAAGCTCTCCAAGAAATGCAGCTGAATATTGAATTGGGGTTGACTTGGGGTAAATGCCGTCCCCAAGGCAATCCCAAAAAATTTTGCCGGGGGCGTGGCCAAGCATGTAAGAGCACAGACGTGTTCTAGGAGAGCTCCGTGAGGGCCCTGCGTTCAAAGACCCTAATCCTGCCTCAAGATGAGCCCACGAAAGGCAAAGAAGACCCCAAAAGCTGCAGCTACCAATCCGGCATCGGGTCTCCCGCAGGACACAGCCCCCCTAACAGGCGTGGCGCGCCCGGCGCAGAAGCGATGATCATGGACGCCGTCCTGGACCTCGAGCGCCTGACAGCGGCAAAAGATCCCGGCTCTTCAAACCCTCAGGACTCGCGGCGACGTACCCGAGCCCGGCGCAGAGAAGAGAGACGCACGGGAGTGCATGGTGAGACGGGGGCAGCCATGTTGCGGAGTGACACGCCGCCATCGTTGAGCACCTCAGCTACACGTACCTGCACACCCACAGCTTCACCTCAAGAGGGGAGAGGGAGCGTGCAGCGCTTCTCCCCAGCAGCACAGGCCATGCAGGACACACAGAGGGGAGATGGGAAGAGGAATGGTGCCCCATTCACAGATGCTATTTATCATACATGAAAAAACTTTGAGACTCTCGGTTTCCCAAATATTTTGATCAAAAGATGTTTAAGTGCCCACGACTTTCAACGTGATCTCAAAATTGGGCAGTCCTATGCTATCTTTACCTCTCAATCAAGCCAATCTGGCCTCTCACTGGGTAAACCGAACTCCATTTTTTTAGAGAAAATAAGAAAAAACACCCAAACCTGCAGCTGTCTTCTTATGAAGCCCGTGAGAGTGGGCGGGGACAGAAACCCAAAAAGGAAGACCCTTCCTTACCATATAGGTTAAATCAATGTACACAAGATAAAGTTGTTTTTGGGACAAAAAAAACATTTCTGAAAAACACATGCAATACCTGGGTGCCACGGAGGGGTTTCGGCACACATTTTAACTTTACATGTACACCAAGGGCCGCCGCCACGACACTACTGCAAAAAGGGCAATAGACTACGTTTGGGAATTTCCTAAAGAAGCATTTATGCTATCTATCACACATGAAAGTGAGAGGCCAGATTGGCTCGATTGAGAGGTAAAGATAGCATAGGACTGCCCGATTTTGAGATCACGTTGAAAGTCGTGGGCAGCTTAAACATCTTTTGATCAAAATATGTGAACCGAGAGTCTCAAAGTTTTTTCATGTACCATTCACAGATGGACCCATGCTCCAGCTCTATTAGCCCCTGTGAGCACACAGAAAGAAGTGCAGCTTCACCACTGGACCGGCACCATAACCTCTCTTTGCTCCATTTCCAGCCTGAAACAGGCTCCCAGAAGTCAGTGCCTGACCCCTATCCAGACCTCTTCACCAAGGCCTCACATGGCTTAGGGGCGTACTCTCCTGCTAATTCGCTGGCTGATGGCAGTGTGGGGTCTCAGCAGGACTGGCTGAACAGGGCAGAATTCCTGCCTGAATCTGTTACTACGGCTCGACCCCAAGGTCCCTCTGCTGCACCAGCTGAACAGGCTGCTGCTATTGCTAGAGGTAAGGCCCTCATGGTCCTACAGGGGCACCCAGAATTACAGGCGCTGTTAACGCTTCTGCCTACCAAAAGTGAAATTTCAGCGCTAGCTCAGGATCTTAAAGGAGCCTGGCAACAAGATTTGCACATGGTTAAAGCAGATGTCTCTACCATCCAAAACAAAATCCACACTCTTGAAACATCTCAAAATGCGGTTCATCAATCGATCACTGAATTGCAAGCTGTCGTCGCAAGTCAACAAACCATTCAGCAAAACCTTGTTGACCAGTTCGACGACTTCGAGAATAGGAACCGCAGGAATAACATCGTGCTGATTAAACGTAAGGTAGTTTTCATTTTTTGCTATTAAACAGGGGTATGTATGATGATTCTTCTGATTAACTACCATAGGTATCTATCTCCCTATATTTTCTTGCCTTATATTATTGAGCTTTTGATTTGTTTTGTACCAATATTTGGGTCCTTTAAAAAACCCTTTTTCCTACGCCCCTGATGATGTCAGGGATGATTGAAACATTTGGGAAGGGCCCATGAGGAACAATAGGGTTTTTTTTAAATTTGGGGAAAGGCTGGGACAGGAAGCCCTTTCGGGGCGAACACCTGTATTTTTTTTAGTTAGGTAAGGGATATTGGGATTGTGGGGGCCGTTTCGTTATCTCTCTGGTCCCATCCATGTGATTTTTTTTTTTCCCCCCACAGCTTTTTGTGAGTTTTTTAAAAGATTGTGATATATTTTAATTATTTAAAAAAAGTTTTTTTTTTAGGACCGTTTTTTCCTCTTTAAATTTGTTTTGATATTGTGGGTTTAAGGGGTTTAAAGGTATATTGGGGGGATTGCTGGGTACTTTTTTTTGTGGTTACTTCATTCAGGGTAGGGCGGGTTTCCTTTTAAAGGGGACCTTCTATGGACAGTGGTCCCTTGAATCAAAGATGTTTTTTCCGATAAACCCATTACCGGCACATATCCCCGACGTTTCTGCGCATTTAAGGAATTTAAACTAAAATTACAGGGAACAGGGGCTTCCTTTGGGGGTAAAAGGGGGCCCCCAACATTTTTTGACAGAAAAATTTTCCCTCGGGGACTGATTTCTCTGGCACCTTGGGGTTTCAAAAAATCCCTTCCCTTTCCCCTTTTAGGTGGGAAAAAGAGATTACTGGTGTTATTTTCACCTTATACAGTCCTTTGGGGGACCCCGAGCCTTGAGTCCCCCTTAAAAAGCAATTAAAGAAAGATTGATCTCATCCAGAATTCTCAAATGAACCTGGTTCCGACTAAAGAAAAAACTCTCAGGTGAAATTTAACTTTCAACTCACCCTTAAAAAAAAGGAAGCATCGTCAGTTTTTTAGGGATTCCAGATTTTAGGGAGAAAAGTAGTGTTGAGCGATTTTTTTCGACAAAGTTGAAATCGGCACGTTTTTATGTTGATCGAAATTTTTAGATCATGCGAAATTTAGGTTAAAAATCTGTGCATCCTATTAATATTTCGCCATTTTCGGCGCTTTTCCCGTCATTTTGGCCCGAAATCACTTAAAAATTAGAGGGGGTTTTAGATGTGTGTGCGACGTCATGACTGGGATGTGTATGGTTGCGTTGGCGGAAAAAATCACATGACCCCTTTACTGAACAGCTTTTTCCCGTTTCGCCTCGTTCTCTCAGGTCTCATAGGATGGACCCGCCTCTGCCTGTGGCCAAACACCTCAGCGAAATTAGTCTTTTTCTTCAAGAGAAAACCTACTGTTAGCTGTGATCTTACAAAATTTGTTAGATCAGAGATTGGAGATTTTTGTAGTTTGGTAGGGAATTTTAAAAAGGAGCATCTACCGTCACAGGGGGGGGGGGGGGGGGCGCGGGCGAACAAACAAGCTCTATAAGAATACTGGATAAAGTTCCAAGTCTTAGTGTGACATTGCACGCAATCTTTATTATTAACTTTTCTATTGAAAATTTCCTGGATATTGGGCAGCCTGAAAAATTATTTGGATACACATCTTTTCTATAACTCAGGTCTCTTTGTTGTGCAAAATCCACTTTTATTATCAGTATCATTTCAGATGGGTGTTCTTTTTCAATTTTGCCCATTCCAGCTTTGTTGATATGCCACATTGCATTTAAAATTTTAAATCCAAGCAATTTTGTAGTCTGCACAGGTTGTTTAGGTCCCCAAAAATACCTTTTATTATCAAATACATTTCAGATATGTGTTTTTTCACTTTGGCGCACTACAGCTTTGTTCATTGAGGCACCTTGCATTAATGTGAATACAGCAATTTTGTAGTACCACAGGTGAATTGAAAGGTGCCAAAAATACCTTTTATTATCCGAATACATTTCAGATACGTGTTTTTTCACTTTGGCCGGGCCAGCTTTGTGATAGATCTACTTTGCATTAAATTTGATACAGCAATTTTTGTAGTCACCACAGGTGGAATTGATAGGTGCCAAAAAATCGTTTTATATCGTATACATTTTCAGACAGTGTTTTTTGCAAGATCTTTTAAAATAGCTAGCAATCCCTGTATTGAGAAAACCCATTTAATTTCAATTAAAAAAAGAGAAACAAAGAAAATGGGGGGATTCCATCCTATTTTAAAAATGTGTTTTCTCAGAATTAAAAATACTAAAAAACTTGCATGTACAAAATAGCTGGTAAAAAAATTCCTCTGAAATTTTACAAGGGAGGTTTCAGGAAAACTTGACCAATTTAGGTTATTCAGAGGACATTTGGGGTATGGAGCACGGACAAGAACAAAGTACAGAGACAATTTCCTCCCGCACTTGAGTAAAATGAGAAAAAGAATGCCAAGAAAAAGGGCACCTGGGTGTAACAGGAGCGTTTAACCACCAGTATTTCCAAGTGAAGCTCATTGGTCCGCACTCTACGGAGGGGCAAGCGCTACCCAGGGGCAGGTACAGTATTGTCCAGTGAAACTAAAATGGTGGTTGAAAGACTCCTTTTTCCGCACTTTTTAATCTGGGGTCATGCAGGTTTGGGGCTCATGCTGTGGCCCAGGGACAGGTATATTCAATGTCCTTTGAAACTAAAATGGGGGTTCAAAGACTCCTTTTTTTCCTCCGCACTTTTTAATCTGGGGGTCATGCAGGTTTGGGGGTCATGCTGTGGCCCAGGACAGGTATAGTCAATGTCCCCGGTGAAACTAAAATGGTGTTTAAAGCTCCTTTTTCCGGCACTTTTTAATCTGGGGTCATGCAGGTTTGGGGCTCTGCTGTGGCCCAGGACAGGTATATTCAATGTCCGTTGAAAACTAAAATGGTGGTTCAAAGGCCCCCTTTTTTCCGGCCTTTTTAATCTGGGGTCATCGGGTTTTGGGGCCTGCGTGCCCAGGCCAGGTTAAATTCAATCCCGGCGTAACTAAGGACCGATCCGGGGCAGTTCTCCGCCTTGGCGCACGGGTGATTCACGGAGGCCCGGGAGGCGCCCTTTTTCTTCCGGCACCACCAGCCCGCTTCACACAAGCCGGGCGCTGTTTTATGCCCTTACAGGGCGGGAGATGATTTAACCTTTGGAACCAAATAGTAAGTTACATGGGTTTTTTGTTTGGGGGGGGTTGGGGGTCCGTTGCAGGGTTAGTTTGTCACCTGATGCCCTCCTCTCTTTTTTTTCTACTTCCCACAGCCTGGTGGTTTACCGGTTATATGAAAGTCAAACAAGGCGATATCGGGGTGATTAAACGTAATTTTATTTTTTCTTTTTTGGGCATGTAAACACGGAAAGGGCCCAAAAAGATTTTTTCATGTTTCCCAAACCATCGGGGACTACCCTACGGGTGGGGAGGGTATCTCAGGGGTAGCAAAAACACACCGTCCGGGGCTTTTTCTTTAAACTCTCCCCCGGCCTTTTATTTAGCCAAGTTACACAGAAAACCCGGGAAAAAAAGGGCATACAGGCTTAACTTTGGGCCCCAAAAAAAATAAAAATAAAAAGGGGGCCCCTTTTGGGGGAACACCCCAAAATTCCTCTGTATTTTCCTGGGGGGTTTTTTCCCCACACGGGATCAGGGGAATTTTGGTATATAGTGGAGGCTATGGGGGCCAGCACAGCCTTCCACTCTGGTCCCAGTAAAGCCAATTTCGACTAAAAGAAAAACCACCCCCACCTGCTTTCCTGCCTTTAAATAGGCCAAAAAAACCGGGCCCGGGATACCTGGGAGCAATCCCCCCCACCCGGGCTCTTTGAATTCTTTCCAGAAAAGCCTGACCCAATCCACTGCTATTCCAGCAGCCTACTAAAAAAAACAAAATGTCAGTCCCAAAAATCGATACCGACGTATGGCAAAACGGGCTTTACTTCACCAAGAATCAAACCCTGGGTGACAAGAAATCGACCATAAACAAGGGGCCCCCTCTCCCCTTCTCAAAAAACCCCCCCCCCCCCCCGGGCCCAAAACCGGGGTTTAGGGCACCTTCAGCCCCCAAACTGTGCACCCTTGAAAAGGGGAAATCTGCTTTTTCCCTGCTGTTTCCCTTTGGCCATCCTCTACGGAACGAAAAACCCCTGCAGGGCAAGGAACCACGGTAACTCGGGCATTTTTTCCCCTTCTTCCCCCCGAAAATTCCAAAAACATAAGGGGGGCATGATCAACACTACCCCTAAATTTTCCTTCCTAACAGGTTTTTACCGGGAGGGAACCCAAAAGCCCACAAAAATGGCCAGGGCTTTCTTTCTAAATAAATGGCAAAAACCCGGGTTCTCCCGGGATAGTTTCCTACTTAGGTAGATCACAGGGTGCCTTCTCCTTTCCCCCACTGAGACTAACGGCCCCCAGTCCCACCTCAGAGGCAGGGGTCGGGGATTTAACAAATTCCCGGGAAAAGTCCGGGGCTACTAGCACGGCGGGCCCTACATAGGGCCTTTTTGAGCTCCTGGAAACCCCTCCTCTGCCTCGGGGACCATTTAACTTTTGTTGACTTGGTTTCCCTTTGAAAAAGTCATTAAAGGGGAACCCTATCCCCCCAAAAACTTTGGTATAAATCCCTTTAGAAATCCACGAATAAAAAGAAACGCCCTCCCTGCTTTTGGGTGAGGGGGCGGGGGGCCCCCTTCGGGTTCGCCTCTATTTTTAATTCACTTGGGGCAAAAAATTCCCCTCTCCCTACTATGACCCCGGTACCTGGTTTCCCCCACCCCCAGGGCACACTTATTGGGTTTTTATTGTAAACCCGGTTTTCCCTTTAAAGGGCATCTAGCACCCCTGATTTCCCAAAGGGCCCTTTTCCCACCCATGACTAAAGTTTCACAATTTTCGTTTTGGGTGGGGGCCCCCGTATATACCTTTGGGGGCGAAAAAACGTGACCCATCCCCCTCTAAAATTTGTGGGGGGGCCCCCCTGAAAACCCAAAGGGCATTCGAACGTTTTTGAAATGCCCCCCTCAGGAGGGGAGAAAGCCGTTTTCCCTCTTTAGCGCCCTTTTGACAGGGAATCGGGCCCAAATCCCTTTGTGAGGTCGGGGGGTGCTAAAAAACCCTTTCCCCGGACCTAATTTGCCCCGTTTAAACCCATCCCCCCGGGGGCATTGGGTTGGGAAAATCCATTTGGGGATCTTCGTTGACCCTGCGATAACGTTGCAGAACCCCCTTTCCCTTCCCTTTTTGGTTTGGGGGTACTAGCCCTATAGGGCTGGACCCCCCACCTTGGACCTCCCCAAATCACCCCTATTTCTAGCATCTTTGGTACCTTTTTGGGGAAATTACCTGCCCAGGGCCCGGGAATCCTATGGGGCTTCATTTTTAACTTACCTTGGGGTCTGTGAGTTTTCATGCTCTAATCAAAATGGGAAATGGCCAGGGGATCAAAAAAACAGGCCCTCTTTCCTCTGAGCCATTCCCTACTTTGTTGCTTTTGGGAAAAGGGGGATGGGGTCTCTGAGATTTTTTATTTTTGGGGGCCTCTAAACTTGGACATTTGGGGCAAGAAACCTCGGGAAAATCTCTCTTTTCCTTCCGGGGTTTTATCAATTAAACGGGGGAAACCGGGAAAAAGGGTTTTTCCTTTTCCCTGGCTGGTAAACCCCCGGAAATTCCCCCCCCCCCCCTTTTTCCACTATCTCATAGGGACCCGCCATTTTAGCGGGGAACTTGCATTCCAACGGGGGGTACAAATACTATAATTTTTCCCCGCCCGGGGTTAAAAAATCCCCCTTACCCCTGGCGGGCCCCAAAATAAAACCGGGGCCTGATTTTTTGGCCTGAAGAAAATGCTCCTTGAAAATTTTGGCATCACCTCTTGCCATCCTCCCTGCAGTGGGCCACATGCCCCACACGCTTTTTAATAGGGGGGTGCCCTTTTAATTTCTCCCAATTTTCCCTTTCCCACATCTAAGAGCCCCCCCAAAAAAACCCCTCCCATACAAAACTCGAAGGGTGGAAAACCCTGTGGGGGAGGGGGACTCTCAAATTTTGGAAAGCAAAAACCGGCAGGAGACGTCCCATCCCCCCCGCCCCACCCCCTTCTCTCCCATTTTCTTCTTTAGGGCCCTTTTTAAAAGGGCCCTTTTTAAAAAACGCTCAACAAGACCGTCCTTCTGAGGATGGAGACGGGAAGGCGATTTGCTCACTTTAACACTTTGCACAGCCCCCTCATTCCCTTTGGACTTGAATGGGGTTTCCCTAAACCCCGCCCAAGATCTTTTTGGGGAAATTTCCCGGTTGGGGGAAAAGGGAAAATAGGGGAAGCCCCTTTTGGGGCAATTTTTTGGGTTTAAAGGGGTTTTTGAGGGGGAATGGCCCCCGGGGTAACGGGGGGGCCAAATCAACAATGACCAGGATGTACGGTAAACCTTTTCGCTACTTCACCAAGGGCCCCCTACCAGATCCATCGCTTCCTATCAAAAGGGGCCTCAATGATTGGTAACGGGAAACCCAAGGGGCTACGAAAATGTTTAAAAGGGGAGGGGACCGGCAGGTTGGGGCAAGGGTTGCGAAAACCCCCAATCTCCCGATAACCCTCCTGGCCCCAATTTGAAAACCTTATTTTCCTCTCGAGCGTTTTTTCGGGCCCCCAAATGACCCCCCAACCATGGGGGGTGGGCCAAAACCAACCCTACACCTATAAAGGGGCCCGGAAAACCCAAAACTGCTTTTACCAACCCCGTCCCGATTTTGGTGACCGGTATAACCCGATTGTGGTTCCCGGGGAAAATGGGGGAAACCGCCTTCACCCCCGACACCCCGGGGTACCCCATTGGGGAAAACCCTCCCCTTTCCCCTCCCCCCCTTGGGGCCCCCCTTTTGGGGCAAGTCCTCCCGTTGGGCCGGGACCAAAATTTTGTCTAATAAACCCCCCCCTCAGGGAACAGGGTCGTCTGATGAGACTTCTTTCCCCTTATCTCCTACCCGGACTGAAAAGGGGAAACCCGGGGGTTTTCTTAGGTCCCTCCCCAGGAAACCCCGGTTTCCAAACACTTTTGTGGGGCTTGGCAAGACAATTTTTTCCCCCCAGGTCCCAAAAAACAAAGGGCAGTCCCGGCCCAAAACAAATCTTTCAAAAGACCCTGCCCCCACCCCAACATTGTGTACAGGTTTCCCCCCTCTGGGCTCAAGTTTAACCGGGCCACTGACCCTCTCCAGCACACAATATCCCTGGGCATTCCTTTTGGGCCCCCCGGGTCTGGGCCCCCCCCGGGCCTTTGGGCCCCACCCCCCCGGGGAGTCTTTCTCCCCTTCGGTTTGGTCCCATCTCTTCCGGCCCTCCCCGTAAGGGGTTTTTAGGTTCCCCGGGGCCCCCCCCGGGGTCTCTCCATAGCGTGGAATCTCTCTACAGACCCACCCCGGGCATCCCGCCGTCTGGGGGTCCCCCCTGCCAACCCAGCCCTTGTACAGAATCGGAAACGAGTGGGATGAATCGGTCCTAACAATCTTTTGACCATTAGCGCCGGGGGCATATCTCGGCTGCAGCCATTTTTTTAAACCCAAACAACAAGTCAAATAGCGAGACCCTCCCGGGGGTTTGACCTTACTGTACGCCCCCTGGGGTATCCCCCTGGGGGCCCGGCCCGCCAAAAAAACACCCAGAACCCCCCAAAGGGCCCGCTTTTTAAATTTTGTTTCCTTTGCAAACCTGTAAGGCGGGGCATAATAGGCCTTTTGGGGGGTCCCCCTTTTAAAAAGGGGGGCCCGCACCCCAGCCCAATTTCTCCGCGGGAAACGCCCCCGGGCGGCCGACCCGTTCAAACACCGGGGGGAACCCCCTCAAAGTCCCTCTTCCGGGGTCAAACTTCCCGGAGGGCCTCCCGACGGGCCCCTTTTAGCCCGATGTCCTTTTGTCCCCGGGGTTTTGGGGGGCGGAGTTTTCCCCGGGGTTTGCCAAGGGGATCCGTTAAAAATCGGGCCCTCCCCGCTGCATCAGAAAACGGTTGGTTTTCTTGCTGCACCGCAGGGCTTCATATGAAGGGCCCTTTTTTCCTTTCGTTCTGTGGCTTGCCTTTCCCGCGCCGTATGGGTTCCACATGAGCTTTCCGCTGCTGCGCTGTGGGTTTTCGCTGCTGCAGATTTTGCCGAACATGCCCTTTAAAGAACTCCTCCATGGAGGATTTGTAGCTTTTTCTCTGCACGCTGCTTTGACCCCAGGGCTTGTACAGCGGGTCCCGGGGCCCCGTCCTCCAACCCCCTTGGTTTGGGGGTGTATCCAGGGGGAGCAAGAAACAAAACCGTCCTGGGGGGGGGGTTTCGTTTAAACTCCCTCGGGTTTTTTTTTAGCCAGAGTTTAAAAAGCAAACGGAAAACCAAGGGGAAAAAGGCTTAAACTTCAGCCCCCAAAATAACATATAAATTTCCTTTTGGAAACACTCAAAAGTCTCTTGGGAATTTCCCCGGGGGCCTTCCCCACACAGATCAGGGGGAATTTTGGTTTTAATAGTGGACGGCTTGCGGCAGCACAGCCTTCCAGCTCTGGTCCCCTCAGGCCAAAACTTTTCGACTGAGAAAAAAACCACACCCCCTTGGGTTTCCTGCCCTTTAAATAGGGCCTAAAAACCAGGCCTGGATACCCCGGGGGCAATCCACCCACCCCCGCTCTTTGAATTGCTCCGTAAAGCCTGACCCAATCCCCTGCAAATTTCCAGCAGTCCCTAAAAAAACAAAGGGACCCAAAATCGAAAACCGACTATGGCTAACCCGGGTTTTCTTCACCCAGATCAGAACCCTCGGTGACAATAACGGACCAAAAACAATGGCCCCCCCCGTGGGCCTTTTTCACACTACCTATTATTTTTTTTGCCTTTTATTAAATTTCAGCTATTGGGTTTGTTATTGTACCCCCGATACTTGGTCCATTAAAACCTTTTCCATACTGTCCCCTGAATTATGTCCCTGGGTAAATTGGGAAAAATTTGGGACGGGGCCATGAAGGGAAAAAATAGGGTGTTTTTGAATTAGGGCAAGGCTGCGGACAGGAAAGCCCTTTTTGGGGCGAACAACCTGGTTTTTTTTTCAGTTTTGGTAAGGTATATTAGGAAATTTTAAAGGGGCCCGGGTTTTGTATATCTCTCTGGTTTCCCCTCCCCTGTGATTTTTTTTTTTTCCTCCCACAGGTTTTTTTCCCCGTTTTTTTGGGGAAAAATTGGGATATATTTTAAAATATTTTTAAAAAAAAGTTAATTTTTTAGGGGGGCCCTTTTTTTTCTCTTTAAAAATTTTTTTTGCCATTCGAGGAGGCCACGTTATTTGTCAATTCCCCCCAGGACTACGGGGTAATAACTCATTCCACTGCTTCATGTCCTGGAACAGATGCTGAAAAATCTGTCTGGGCAGAGGACTGGACACGTTGCGACTACATCTCGCGGCCAGTGGGGACTGAAATGGAGGAGGAGGAGGACATTGGAGCAGAAGCATTGTCTGGTGAAATGAGTGGATTTTCTAACCCAGGTGACAAGAGAGGAGGAGCAGGAGCAGCTGGAGGAAGGGTGGATGGAAGATGAGGCAGATGACCCGCAAGCACCGTGGCAGTATATAGTGGAGATGGAGGCAGGGAGCCCCTCGGAGTCACTTGTGCAGATGGCCCGCAGCATGCTGATTTGCCTGGCTAGTGACAGCCGAATAGTCAGCATCCGGCAGAGGGATGACTTCATCCACCCTATTGGACCCTCGCTACTGGTCCAAAATGGGAGCCTTTTTCCCAGCTATTGAGAGGGAGGACAAACTCAAATACTATAGGGAAATCCTCCATAGTCAGTTGGCCGCTGCCTATGTGCGGCATCGTCCCTCCTCTGACAGGTCTGACTGGGGGGTTCTTCAGCGCTCGCGTTCTACTGCCGCGGCTGCTGGGGGAAGGAGCAGTACCAGCTCCATCAGCAGCAACCTAAGTCTGGAGTCACTGATGAGCAACTTCCTTCACCTGCCTAGTGAGGAGGGTAGTCGCCAGCAGCAACAGCAAAATCTGGAGCAGACCCTGAACCAACAGGTAGTGGTCTACTTGGACAGCACTCTGTCACACCAGTTAGAAGATCCGCTGGACTACTGGGCAGCCAAACTGGATGTGTGACCGCAACTTGCCGAGTTTGCAGTGGAGAAGCTGTCCTGCCCGGCCAGTAGTGTGGCATCAGAGCAGTTGTTCGGTGCGGCAGGGGCCATCGTTACCCCAAGGAGAACCCGCTTGTCCACGGGAAATGTGGAACGACTGACCTTTATCAAGATGAATCAGGCGTGGATCGGCCAGGATTTCCACACACCAATGCCTTAGGCGTCAGACTACATCAGCCATGACGCCTCACCCAAACTGTGAGAAATGAGTCTGGGTTAAAACTACCTGCCTCAGCCACTATTCTGATGCCGCCACCCGCCTGATGCCACACATCTGCTGACATTTTCTCCATCTGCCACCAACCATCTTTACCAGGGACTGGTATTGCCACCCACCTCCACACTCATTGTGCCACTTTATGACCTCATGCTGCTGCTGTTGCTGGTCCCATGACATCCACAATGTGTCATTGTGCCACTCTCTGACCTCATGCTGTTGCTCCTGCCGCCGTCACCTCCACTCTGTCATTGTGCCACTCTGTGGCCTACTACTGTTTTGCCACCTCCAGAATGTCATTGTGCCACTGTCTGACCTCATGCTGCTGCTGCCGTGACCTCAACACTCTGTCATTGTGCCACTCTGTGGCCTACTCCTGTTTTTGCCACCTCCAGATTGTCATTGTGCCACTGTCTGACCTCATGCTGCTGCTGCTGCCACCGTCACCTCCACACTCCGTTACTAATGTTGCCACCTGAGCTCTCAGCTTGTTTTTTTCCAGCTTTCGCTGGCATGACTTTATCAGGCTACATTCCCGCTTCAGTTTTTTGGTCAGTTTTGCCCTCTTAAGTGCCCAGGGAATTTTATAGTGAAGCGATTCTAAGAGCGGCGGCAGTCATGTGTGTATCATACTAAAACACAACATTGTATGAAGACCAAACCAAGCTCCCTCTGCATATTTAAGCATGGCACAACGTTGTACAGCACCCTGCAGGCTCTGTGTAGCCTGGAAATAGCTGTTTTTTAACGCGATTCGTCCTGAAGCAATTCGGACCGAATTTATTTTTGTTGAGAAATTCGGCGAAGTGACCGAACCAAATTTTTGAGAAATTCACCCATCTCTATTTATAAATCTTATGTGACTGAGACCAAAGTATCATGTCCACCCCACAGCCTCACTATATTTGATAAATGCAATGAATGGAGTCATTGTTGTGTGATTCCCAGCAAAGAGTCAAGTCTGTTTTTGTATTTCATCTTCAGTATGTGAGGATCGCGGAGGAGCTTGAAGAACCTGAGATGGGTGTTTGCAAAGATGCCAAGAGAAAACCCAGCACTGTTACCTCAAAGGGGCTCACTGACCGTCATGTCTGCCCTCTTCTGATCCATCATCACAGGATAAGATGGAGACAGAAGTTATAAAGGAAAGTCATACAGGGCGGGGATATATACCTCCTTAGAGTCTGTTCTTTTGGCCAACCAGGGAAGTAGCGGAGTGACTTTGGCACTTGCCAACTGCTGATGAGGGCCACAATAATCCCCTGTATTTCCCTGCACCAGAGACCCGTGCAGTTTCAGGATCTGAGAAGATTTACAAGAAAAAGACTTTTCTAGAATAAAGAGAGACTTTGAGATCACTGTGACTGTCAATCCTACACAACCAGTTTTAACCTTTGTTTTCAGCCCAATCAAGGCCGAGGAGGTTATCAGTAATGATCAACAAATAGAAGAATATAGCAAGTGACACATAATATTGGTGCAAAGGATAATCTACTCTCTAATAAATAATGGTGAAATGTCATGGATCATATCGATAAGACAAGGGGTGGATGTAATAGGATGGAACTAATAGGCTTAATGTGTCCTATTGATGCGATATAGAAAGTCATGTCTTCTGTCTGTCATCAGTAACACTCTCCATATATGTGTAATAGCCTTTAATCTGCTATGGTATCTGTGCATTGCCTTTGAGATGTGGGGGGTTAATACCTTACATTCCTGCTCATCTATTTCCAGTTGACCTTTTCTGTCTTTGATGCTGTAAGAAGTGGACAACCTTCTATCATGGTGCGGAGCACAGTCCTTAGAAACCTTATACTCTTAAAAGGAGTACAGGAAGAATGTCTCCTATGTTTGGTCATTCTGATAGCTAAGTAATGGAACTCTGACCAGCATAAAATCCTGGCTGACACACGAGTAGTTAGCTTCTGCTGGGACCATGTTGGTGCCCAGCAAACACCGTTATGTCATCATCGAACAAGATGGGTGTACATGATGTAGAGAGGGGCTCCCCATTTCATCCTGCACAAACTATTCATCTGTAACTGCAGCTCAGTATTGTTTTATTACATCATTTATGTAAAAAACCTATCATAGTATATATATTCTGCTATGATGTAATTATTTATTAGACCGCAAATCAATCAGCTGCCTAAACCACACAACCATAATAACCTGTAGAATATAATAGTTTATTTACTGTGAAATGTTAATCGTCAAAAAAATAAAGAAAACAAAGAAAACGCTTTTTTATGTCCACACTGTTCACTACTTCTATTTCACTCAGTGCTTCTGTTTGGTGCTAATCGTGCACTTGTACGCAAATTGTTTTGCACATTATTTCATAGTATCTGCCGCCTGTTGTCAGCAGTGGCAAAACCGCCATATGTAATCCATAAAACTTTTTAATACTTCAATTTCACTCAGTGCGTCTAAGTTGGGCGCTAATCGTGCACTTGTACGATAGTTTGTTGAAAACTATCAATTGCTAGTCCTACTGGGCAGTTGTAAATCTCAGGGACTGAAGGAATAACATTGTTGATTTGGCATTACGGTTCTTCCACAAGACCGCATTTCACAGATATTTGATAGAAACAATTCTGTTTCTAATCCTAGTTGGCTGTTGGAAATTAGAGGGATTTGAGAATAGCTGTGATTTGCTGTCTTTCAATAAGAGACTGTCAAAAACTCTTCCATACTTTTAAAATTTTTATATTTCTGAAGATGGAGCAAACTGCAGGTGGTAAGCGAGCAAAGAGAGGTGTAGGACATGGAGGTAGAGGTACGAGAGAAGGTGCTTCTTCCAGTGCTGGCGACAACACGCAAGCCAGCGGATTGTCGGTTGCAGAATCCTGGGTCGGAGTCCTGTGAATTTCAGTAACGGACAGCGTCGCCAATCTGTTCTTCAATGGTTAATGCAACCTGCATCGCAGTCACGGCCACAAATGTCGTCATCATCCTCGTCAGCATCCGTCCAACATGAAGCGAAGGCAGCCCAAATGTCAACTCATGTACCCACCACTGTGGATAATACATTTTCTGAAGACCTCTTTGATGAAAAAATGCGGTTGGGGTCAGAAGGCATTTCAAAAGATCAAGAGGCCAAAGAGGATGATTTTGTCTGCTCTGACACCCAATCGCTGATGCAATCAGAGGAGGAGAAGGAAACCGGTCAATCGGCAAAAATCCCGGGCGGTCGGCAACGACTAGCAGTGCTTGTTGCCCGCAGCTCCAGGATGTGGAATGTCAGGGCGAGGAAGTCACCTGTGATGATGATGACGACATTGTGGATCCAACGTGGTCTTTTCAGCAGAATTTGCTTGCGAGCGCTTCATCACTGGACAAGGAGGAAGACTATGGGGTAGTGTCAGTACGGGTCCCACCTCAAAAAGGGAGAGGGCAGTCGCACAAGTCCGCTGAGATTATTGCGCCAGCCATGATCAATGGAAACACCGATCCTCGCTTATCGCCGTCGAAAAGGTCCAGGACCTCTTAAGCCCGGGCCTTTTTCGATCAAGCCTCTGATTCACCCAGCGATGTCATATACCGCCTTTGCCATAAACGCATCAGTAGAGGGAAGAATCTTAGGTGTTTAACCACCACCAACATGTCTAGTCACATGCAGCGAATGCATGAGTTGAAATGGAGGGAACACATGGCAAAAAAAGGCCACACCGATCCCGGGTTTCCGTTGTCACACCCTCGGTCTCTGCCTCCTCCTCCTCTGTCACTTACAAGACCAAGCGGTCCTCAGCTGCCCATGTCTCTCAGAGTCATGAGCAAGAATCAGCCTCCGCTTCAGCCTCCACTGTCGCCCGAGAAACACCACCACCGCCAGAGACCCATCTTACCCCTTCTCCTTCCACCAGTATGACCTGCACACCATACAGCGGCTAGTCTAGCAGCCAGCCTTCTGTCTACCAGGTTTGGGGCAGAAGAAACACCTTAACCCAAACCATCCCAAAGCCAAAAGCCTGAATGTCGGCATTGCCAGGCTTTTGGCCTTGGAAATGTTGCCTTTCCGTCTGGTGGACACAGATGGGTTCCGCCATGTCATGGCCCTTGCCTGCCCCCAATACCAGATGGCGAGCAGGCATCTCTTTTCCAGAAAAGCCGTGCCTGCCCTGGCCAGCCACGTGTCATCTGAAATCTCAAGCATGTTGTTTGCATCTGTGTCCGGCAAAGTCCATCTCACCACTGATACGTGGACTAGTAAGCACGGCCAAGGCTGCTTTATCTCTGTGAC
Organism: Phyllomedusa bahiana; assembly: GCA_025379985.1. Lineage (NCBI taxonomy): Eukaryota > Metazoa > Chordata > Amphibia > Anura > Hylidae > Phyllomedusa > Phyllomedusa bahiana. Next base: position 72,944 of record JAODAL010011836.1, on the reverse strand, counting down.
AGCTCACTGGGTGAGCTGGGTGGATGTCTCTGGTGGTGACGGTGGCTTTCAGGCTCGGCGCACGCTCTTCAAAACCGCAGGGATGGTGCAGGGTTCTTTCCCCCAAGATCCATTGGTTGCATCACGTGCCCAGAGAAACCAGGCCGTGTTGAAATTAATCTGTCTTGGAGACCATTAACACACAGGTCAGGAGCTGTGGACGGCTATTCGCAACGAGACCGAGTGCTGGCTGGGTGACAAGAACATTGTGCCAGGCAAGGTGGTGTGCGATAATGGTCGAAATCTCCTGGCCGCCCTTAAGAGCGGTAGCGGGAGCACATCCCTTGCCTGGCACACGTCATGAACTTCGTCGTCCAGAAATTTCTAAAGCGCTAGCCGGTTCTGGACTGCCTGCTGAGGAAAGCTCGAGGTCTGAGCTCACACTTCCGCCGTTCGCACCTTGTTTCGTCCCGGCTAGCTGCATTACAGCATCAGCTCGGCCTCCCCATCAACCGTCTCATTGTTGACGTGGCAACACGCTGGAATTAAACCCTCCACCTGCTCCAGCGATTGTGGCAGCAGCGCAATGCCATTACATAGTACGAAGTGACACATGGCCTGACAAGCAGTGGTGCGGACCTCGGGGTGTTGAGCCACTGAGAGTGGAGGCAGGTGAAAGAGCTCTGCACCATCCTTGCCAGTTTTGAAGAAGCCACCAACATGGTCAGTGCAGACAATGCCTTTGTCAGAATGAGCATTGTGGTGCTTAGTTCTGGAACAAGTTTTGGACACACTGAAACAGCAGGTCCCACCAGCGATGGAGGAGGAGACGGACGCAGATGCGGACACAGAGCCTTTCTCTCCGTCGAATCCAGAAGGCCCGACAGTTTCACAACTTTATCGGTCTGTATTAGGTGGTGGTTCAGGGTCCAGGGCTGGTGCAAGGCGGCGCCTCAGCTCTCAGGGTACAGCATCTGAAGTCAGGGCTATGTTGAAGCCGAGGCGGAGGATGAGGCATTTTTGCCGTGTTAATGGATGTCGGACACTAACCTGGGCTCTCACCGCACCCACTGTAACTCGGGCCCTGCTAGCTGAACCTGCGTGATCCATGTTTACAGCCTCATCCACCTTCATCAGTAATTTCCTTCAACCATAGACAATAGAACGCGGGATTTGCAGACAGGCCTCATTGACCTACTGGGGACATCTGTTTCGTTTGTTTCAAATTCTAATGTCACGGTGAAACAATGTCACCAGTAGAATGGCAAGTACCTCTAGCAACATCAGTATTAGAAAACTAGTTGTTTTTAACCCCTTCCCAACATTGGATGTATGCATACGCCCTAGCGGGAAGTGACTTCTCACAAATCGCCGTATGCATACGTCCTGGCGATCGATCGGGCTTGCGAACAAGCCGCGCACGATCGTGACATGGAATCAGCGGTAAATTACCGCTGGCTTCATGCCGCATCACCCCCGGCCGGAGTGAGCTCCGGCTGTGGGTGATTAACGCTTCATTATCGCAACCGGTCATGGTCGCGATAATGAAACCGCAGGCAGGAGGAGTGAGCTCCTGCTGCCTGCCATCGGCGCAGCAAGCGGCGGAAATGCCGCTCGCTGGTCTCTTACCCGACTCCCCAAAAAAGATCAAAAATAAAAGTACACATATTTGGTATCACCGCGTGCGAAACGACCCCCCCTATAAATTTGTCACATTAATTAACCCGTACGGTGAACGCCGTATAAAACAAAAACAAAAAAACAGTCACAGAATTGCGATCTTTGTTCATCCTGCAGCGCACAAAATGGAATAAAAAGCGATCAAAAACTCATATAAAAGCCAAAGTTGTACCAATTAAAACGTCAGTTCATCACGCAAAAAAACATACGGAAAAATAAAAAAGTTATGGCTCTCAGAAACCAGTAATGCATAAATATTATTTTACACAATAAAACACTTTAAAAAAAAAAGTGCTTCAAAATAAAAATAAAAATACAATATAAATTTGGTATCGCCATAATTGTATCGACCCAGAAAGTAAAGCTAACTGGTCATGGATACTGCACAGTGATATTTGTTAAAAATAAAAAACACTATTAGGATTGTAGTATTTTTTTCACCGTGCCTTCCAAAAAACGGATTTAAAACTGATCAAAAAGTCTTATCACCCCAAAAATGTCAACTCATCCTGCAAAAAACAAGCCCCTACACAGCTCCATACATAGAAAAATAAGAAAGTTATGTCTTCACTATTGATAAAAATGTTTTTTTATTGAATAAAAATGTAACGTAAAACAGTAAAACAAAAAATATATACAAATTGGGTATTGCTGTAATTGTACCGACCTGCTGAGTAATACCAGCATTTCATTTATACTGCATGGTGACCGCTATAAAAAATAAAAAAACACTAAACAGGAATGTTGTATTTTGCTCAAAATGCCTCACAAAAACCTTAATAAAAAGTGATCAAAGAGTCATATGCACCCCATAATGGTACTAATAAAAACGTCAACTCATCCCACAAAAAACAAGCCCATAGTCAGCTCCGTATACAGAAAACTGAAAAAGTTATGGCTGTCAGAATAAGACAACATAAAAACGCTATTTTTTTATAGACCTATTTCCATTGTGTAAAAGTAATAAAACAAAAAAAAACGATAAAAATTTATATAATTGCAATTGTACCGACCACATAGTAAAGTTATCACATCATTTACACTGCACGGTGAACGCTTTAAAATTGAAGCCCAAAAAACAAATGGCGGAATTGCGTCCCCCCCCCTCCCATTTTCATGGCCCAATGCAAAAAAAAATAAAAAATATGGAACACCCGGGCGCCCAAAATGCACAATACACCCCTAGATAAGATCCCTGAGGGATGCTGAATCCAAAATGGGGAAACTTCTGGAAGGTTTCACCTGTTCTGGTACTTTGGGGGCTTTGCAAATGCGACATGGCCCCATCAAAATCTGCCTTCCAAAATTAACACTCCCTCCCTTGCACCCCCTGCCATGCGCCTAAACAGCAGTTTACACCTGCATGCAGGGTATTGCCGAACTTGGAAGAAATTGCATAACAAAATTTCGGTTGCTTTTTATCCAGGATTCCTTGTAGAATTTAAACATTTTCAGTTAAAATTGCAGATTGTTGGAAAAAAAAGTTTCTTTTTCATTTTCACAGCCTAACGCTAAAAAATGTTGTGACACACCTGTGGGATCGATATACTCACTGCACCCCTGGATATATTCCATAAGGGGTGTAGTTCCCAATATGGGGTCTTTTTAGGGGAATTTATTAAGTTTTAGCACCTTAAAGGCATGTTCACACGGCTTAAAATGGGCCGTATTTCGGTCCGTAATTACGCGGCGAAGTGCGCCAATTACGGGCCGAAATCGGCCCATTCATTACGGTAATTCACAGTTCTCATAGAGAACTATGGATTACGACTCCTTTCCCCGCCCGGCGAAGCCGCCGGGCGGGGAGATAATTGACATGTGAATTACTAGCGGCGTATACGTCGCCGCTGGCAATTCAAGTCTATGGGCCGGCGAAGTGCCGGCCCCCTGCTCAGTCCCCCGCTCCCGCCCCGCCCCCGGACACACGGCGTAATTACGCCCTGCAAATACACCGTGTGAACATAGCCTAAAGCGTCTGCAAACCTGAAATGGCGCCTAAATAAAATCGTAATGAAAATGAGACCCCCAGAGTCCGGTAGGTGCTCCTCCTATTCTGGGGCTTGTGGTTGAGCCAAAGAGTGCACTAGGGCCACATATGGGATACCTCTGAAAACTGAAGAATCTGGGGAATCAATATTAAGTTGCATTTCCCTGATCACATTTACCGTATTCTTGTGAATGATGGATAAAAATTGAAAATCAGAAAAAAAAGGGAAATTTAGAAATTTTGCTTTATTTCCTGTTAAACACCTAATGGGTTAATAAACTTCCTAAATGCTGTTTTGAATACTTTAAGGGGTGTAGTTTCTTAGATGAAGTCCTTTATGGGGGTACCTAACATACAGGCCAATCAAAGTCACATTAGAACTGGACTGGTCCCTAAAAAATGTATATTGCCATTTTTCTTGAAAATTTAAAAATTTCTACTACATTTCTAAGCCCCCTAATGTCGTTAAAATAAAAAAGACATATGGTAGATGCTAGTTATAAGCTATTTTGAGTGGAATAACTGTCTTACATGCAGAAATTTTTGAAGTTTGAAATTGGTAAATGTTTCACGATTCTTTGATATTTTTCACAAATGAACAAGCATTTTTTGGACCAAAATTTCTTACTATCTTAGAGCACAATGTGTCACGAGAAAACAATCTCTGAATCACATGGATAGGTTAAAGTGTCAAACAGTTATTCTCACATAAAGTGACACATGCCAGATTTAAAAAAATGGGGCTCTGTCAGAGAGGCCAAAACTGGCTCTGGTGGTAAGGGGTTAAAAAAGTTTATTTCTTATTGCAAAATTTTCTGCTGATGGTCCATAAGGGCATCTGTGCGATTTTTGGGTCATGCTGCATTACAGGATATTGATAGTCAATGTCCATTTCACTAAATTACTGCTTCAAGGACTAATTTCTTCTGGCACTTTTTAATCTGTGGTTCATGCAGGTTTGAGGGTCATGCTGCAGTCCAGGACAGGCATAGTCAATGTCCAGTTAAACTAAAATGATGGTTCAAATAATACTGCCTTCTGGCACTTTTTAATTTGTGGGTCATGCAGGTTTAAGGGTCATGCTGTGGTACAGGACAGGGATAGTGAATGGTCTGACTTTTTTTCTGTGACTCTTGTTGCCTAATTGTCTTGCCTAAGATGTAGCACGTATCCAGTTTACTGTTGTGGATGTTAATTCCATATTCTCCACCCCTGTTTGGGTGTAAGAATGAAGGTGTTGTTCCTCTCCCATAGACTTTAATGGTCATCGGCGATAATTTGTTATTGACTATCGGCATGATAATTGACGATATCGACTATCGACTCGATAACGATAGTTGACACAATAGCTCATCACTAACCATGGAATTCAATTAAAATTCAGTGTAGCAACTAATGGTGCATAAGTCTCCCCACACCTCCTTAAGTCTCCTTACCCTTTTTGAGCTAAAATTAACCCCTGACATTCTCCATCCAGTGTTATCTCTTCAATTGATACAATATACAATAGTCATTACTGAGATAGTAAAAACCTCTCTCTAGGTTAAGGAGTAATGTTTATTTTTAAAAACTTTAGTAAGATATTTCAGTGCCACATAAGTGCAGTGCAGTGCAGTCATGTATCAGAAGGTAACACAGCAGCTCCTACAATGGTTCTCCATATCGGCCAAACTTCCTACAATCTGAACAATACAATGGCTTCTCTCCTGAGTGACCTCTATGATGTTCCCCAACAATTCCTGGATGAAACATTTCCATATACTGACCATGGATTTTAATTTCTCTCTGTGTGAGTTCGGAAATGCTTGATAAGATTTGATTTCTGAATAAAAGACTTTCCACATTCTGAGCAAGAGAATGGCTTCTCCCCGGTGTGTATTCTCTGATGTCGCATACAATCAATTTTGTTCCTAAAATATTGCCCACAATATGAACAAGAAAATGGCTTCTCTCCTGTGTGAATTCTCTGATGACGAATAAGATCAATTTTCTGCTTAAAACACTTCCCACATTCAGTACATGAAAATGGCTTCTCTCCTGTGTGAATTCTTTGATGTCGAACTAGATCAATTTTCTGCTTAAAACACTTCCCACAATCTGAACATGAAAATGGTTTCTCCCCTGTGTGAATTCTATGGTGTTTGACAAAATTTGATTTATTATTAAAACTCTTCCCACATTCTTTACATGAAAATGGTTTCTTTTCTATGTGGATTTGCTGATGCTCTAAAAGTAATGATTTGTTTCTGAAAGATTTCTCACATTCTGAACATGGAAATGTTCTTACATCTCTGTGAACTCTCTCAGGTCCGGTTCTAATTTTATGGGTTTGTGATTGAATATTTTTTACTTCATAATCTGGAGATGAAATTTGATGTCCATAGAGGCCTCTCATCAAGTCTTCACCTGGAAAGAGAAACAAAATATTTACTAAACAAAATTGAGATTTTGTAGCTTCTCTGTGAAAAATGTTTCAAAATCGATACCAGATCCATAGAAGAGGCTTCATATTCATTATTGCACAATGTGTTTCCATGGTTATTTTATTTTGTAGTGTGTAGTTATAATTTTCCATACTTAACTTAAAACGGCGGATTACAGTAGAGTTCAATGTTAATGGGCCAGCTGAAATCTGAAAACTGACCGCAAAATCTGGACAAAAAAAACACTGTAAAAAATGAAGCCTGACAGCTTTTGAATTATGTGTGTCTAAAAATAACTTTCTATCACTAAATGGGAAACAAAGTAATAGATTTTGTTCAACTCTTTTACAAATCTGAATACTTTTTTTTGTTAAATTTATCTTAACAGATACAAATAAAAAAAAATTGCAATCATTGACCACCACATATGGGTGTATTTTGTCTCCATGCAGAAACTATAACTGTGTCCCTTTTTCATCTTTAGCTGTCTTTGGGAGTAGATTATGCAATAATTTATGCATTTTTCTGGCATCAACTATAATTACTGTATATGTCATGGTGGGAATCTAGACCCCTCCGAGACACATCCATTTTTTCTAAGGTTTTTAAGAAAAACACCAAATGGGTCACAATTTTTATATGTATAGGGTGAGTCAAAAGTCCCAGAACACCCTTTTATTTCAGAAACAAAAGGGAAAATGACATATCTGAATACCCCAGCAAGTAATGGGTGAGAGCTTATTGTTTAGGCAATGGAGGGAATTTGGCTGCTGTCTTGAAAAGCCATATTGGATAAAGGGCAAGTTTTTCCAATAGGAAAGTCGTCATATCAGAGAAGACCAAAATTGTCTCAGGAATCGATTGCCAGTATCAGATTTGCAATACATGTTGTGGTTTAAATGTTATCAACACAGTTGCAACAACAACGTTCACTGTGATGCACAGCTATTTGACATGTTTAATGTACTGTCCCTGGTGCTAAACAAAGAGCTGAAGGTGCTTGTTCCAATCATTATGAAGCAGCAGGAAAGCTTTCTGCAATCAATATAAATCTAATATTTGCAATATTTATAACAAATGCTATGTTAAAACAAGTTTAAAGTTTGTAAGTGTTTTCTAAAGTCTAGATAGCAATAATCTTCTATGGTAAATAGTGATGAGCGATTACGTCGACTATCGTCATCGGGTCGATAGTCGATATCGTCAATTATCATGACGATAGCCTATCGTCGATACTCGATTGTCGCCGATGACCACTACCGTCTATGGGAGAGGCACAACACCTTCATTCTTACACCCACCCAGCGCTGGAGCACCTGGAATTAACATCCACAACAGTAAACTGGATACGTGCTACATCTTAGGCAACACGATTAGGTTATAAAAGTCACAGAAAAAAAAAGTCACAGACCATTCGCTATCCATGTCTTGTACCACAGCATGACCCTTAAACCTGTCTGACCCACAGATTAAAAAGTGCCGGAAAAAGGAGTCTTTCAACCACCATTTTAGTTTCACTGGACATAGACTATCCATGTCTTGGACTGCAGCATGACCCCAAAACCCGCATGACCCATATGATGATGACGACATTTGTGGCCGTGACTGGGAGGACGAGGAGGTAAGACTGCTGGATGCAGGTTGCATTAACCACTGAAGAACAGATTGGCGACGCTGTTCGTTACTTAGATTCACAGGGCCCTGACCCAGCGATGATAGGCCTGACGGTCCTGCAACCGATGATCCCCTGGCTTGCGTGTTGTCGCCAGCACTGGAAGGAGCACCTTCTCTCGTACCTCTACCTCCTACACCCCTCTTTGCTTGCTTACCACCTGCATTTCACTCCATGTTCAGAAAGATAAAAATTTAAGAAGGTATGGAAGACAGTCCCTTATTAAAAGACGGCAAATCACAGCTATTCTTAAATCCCTCTAATTTCCTACAGCCAACTAGGATTAGAAACTGAAATGTTTCTAGCGAATACCTGTGACATGCGGTCTGGTGGAAGAACCGTAAAACAAAATCAACAGTGTTCTTCCTTCAGTCCCACGGATTAACAACTGCCCAGTAGGACTAGGAATTGATAGTTTTCAACAAAATATACAAGTGCGCTATCTGCGCCAAACTGAGATTCAACAAGCGCAATAAAACTATTTTAAGATTCGTTAGAGCAGTAAAAAATGGAAATGTAGATACTTTCCATATATTGATACAATATGTCAAACTCCTCCCCCCTTAGGACAGACACTGGGGACCCAAACTTCCTTATCTCATAGATTTTTCAACGTTCCTCAGCGTTTCCTAAGCCAAGTATCCTCTACTCAAATACATTACATCAGTGCTCCATGAAGACTATAATAATATGCCACAGTGACTGCTAAACAATGAATGTTTAACTCTTCATCCTTCCAACGTATGTTCAACTTTGAATCGATGCACGGACTTCACTCCTGGGGACCAACAAGATGTTGAAATATGTTCTAAAACAAAGTTTGTTGAGTCCAGCACCCAAGGAGCAGCTAACTACATAAAGGTAAAATTTTTAGTCGAGTTCTTATAATATAAAACGTTACATCTTATCAGGAAATTCAGCAGAATTACTCATGCTAATAAGATACAATAGTTAATATTATATGCAATAAAGTGACTAAACATGTTACATTTATGGAGTTTGCTGCTTCTTGGGTCATGGACTCAACAAACTGTGTTTCAGAAAAAAGTTGATAACCGAGGCTTTACAGTGCAATTTCTTATGGAAACTTGGAACTCTAAAACCCTTTACAGTCAGAAACATGGACTTCAGTGCCCCTTAGTGACTGGTACATAGAATCCAATACCCACTGAGGAGTGGTTCATTGACCCACTAGTCCCTAAGGCCTGGTCAATGGACACCAATATGCCACAGTGACTGCTACATGGATCCTGAGAACCCAAGTACCACAGGCTGATAACTGAGGCTTTACAATGTAAGTTCCTATGGGGAAGATTCTCTCTTATGTGATCCTGCAGCCGTCCCTCTGAATTTGTATCTGCTCTCCAGTTCTTTGACTAATTCTATCTGTACAGAGGGGTTTGTAGCCATTGGGGTCACATTGTACCAGGGCCATGAATATAGCGGGAACAGATCAGCAGGATATATATGTGATATATTGTACATCTCCTCCATTGGGAGCAGAAAGAACGTTGGAAGTAAATGCCATCCATGATTTATAAGGACAGAATAAAAGAGAAGATTTCTGGAAGGTTCTTACCAGTCACTGACACTGATCCAGGGTTTTCCACTCCACTCATCGCTCCTCTGGACCTTTCCTGCAAGGATTCCATATTAAGCACCTGAGACAAAGCAACAAGGAGCCACAGTTTATCCTATATTCAGGTGAAGGTCAAACCCCCCAGAAGGCAGGAACCAATCTTTACTAAAGAAGGGTCTCCTAAGTGGCCAATCAGACAGGACCAACATTCCCCCAAGGATTGTACAGAACAATGTGTTGTGGCCACATGGAAGGATCTGTCCTGAAGGAGAAGCTGCTCATTCCCATTATTCAGTAATGTCACAGCTTTTACACATCTCATTACTGTGGTTTCTCCTCTTCAGATGGTTTTATCCCTGGTGCCCAAAATTGCCCTTCATATTCTAGATGAGGCTGCACTAATGTCTTGTAAAGCAGAAAGATTAGGTCCATAACTGGTGAGTCCCTGACAGTATTCTGTAGCCTTCGAGGCAGCTTACTGGCATTGTGCTGTTATTTAATGGAGGATTTACATTGCAGAACTTTACATTCATCCACATTGAATCTTCATTGCCAAGTTCAAGTCCAACCAGGAGGAAGGTTACACAATCTTTTATGGAACCATAAAACATTTGTAGCCGCTCCCAACAATAACAAGATGAGATACGGCGTATACTTCACTGCTGCTGGAGGAAATTAGGAGAAGCTTCATTACATCAATCTATAGAGGATTTCCAGGAATCTCAGCTTCATCTACCTGATCATCCAGTGGGAGGTTCTGCTCTTCCTCTGGACCATCCTGGGAATATAGACGGGGACATCTCTCTGGGGGATTTCTCCTACTGGATCCATCTATAGGACATAAACCCAGGGACTGAATCTATTGTTTCTATGTGATGCGCAGATGATGGGGATCTAGGTGACTCTCACACCTGGTCTCCTCTATAATCTGGGAGGTCTCCTCTTACCCGGTGATGTGAGAGGCGGCTGATCCTCCTTTATGATTTCCATGTACATTTCCCATTCCCAGTCCTCCATGGAGATCAGTATCTATTAATATAAAAGTGTAAAACTGGACATTAACTATAGTTAATCATTAATAACTATTAATCATGATAAACAAACATGCATTGTACTACAACACCGCACAGGTTACCTACAATATACATTATACAGTGGGGGGAAAAAAAGTATTTAGTCAGCTACCAATTGTACAAGTTCCCCCACTTAAAAAAATGAGAGAGGCCTGTAATTGACATCATAGGTCGACCTCAACTATGAGAGACAAAATGAGAAAACAAATCCAGAAAATCACATTGTCTGATTTGGAAAGAATTTATTTGCAAATTATGTTAGAAAATAAGTATTTGGTAATCTACAAACAGCAAGATTTCTGGCTCTCACAGACCTATAACGTCTTTAAGAGGCTCCTCCACTTATTACCTGTAGTAATGGCACCTGTTTGAACTTGTTATCAGTATAAAAGACACCTGTCCACAACCTCAAACAGTCACACTCCAAACTCCACTATGGTGAAGACCAAAGAGCTGTCGAAGGACACCAGAAACAAAATTGTAGCCCTGCACCAGGTTGGGAAGACTGAATCTGAAATAGGCAAGCAGCTTGGTTGGAAGAAATCAACTGTGGGAGCAATTATTAGAAAATGGAAAACATACAAGACCACTGATAATCGCCCTCCATCTCGGGTTCTATGCAAGATCTCAGCCCATGGTGTCAAACTGATCACAAGAACAGTGAGAAAAAATCCCAGAACCACACGGGGGGATCTAGTGAAAGACCTGCAGAGAGCTGGGACCAGCGTAACAAAGGCTACCATCAGTAACACACTACACAGCCAGGGACTCAGATCCTGCAGTGCTAGGCGTGTCCCCCTGCTTAAGCCAGACATGTCTGGGTACATCTGAAGTTTGCTACAGAGCATTTGGATGATCCAGAAGAGTATTGGGAGACTGTCATATTGTCAGATGAAACCAAACTGTTTGGTAGAAACACAACTCATCGGGTTTGGAGGAGAGAGAAAGCTGTATTGCATCGAAAGAACACCAGACCTACTGTGAAGCATGGGGGTGGCAGCATTATGCTTTGTGGTGGTTTCTCTGTAAAGGGACCAGGACGACTGATCTGTTTACATGAAAGAATGAATGGGGCCATGTATCTTGAGATTTTGAGTGCAAACCTCCTTCAATCAGCAAGGGCATTGAAGATGAAAGGTGGCTGGGTCTTTTAGCATGACCGTGATCCCAAATACATCACCAGGGCAATGAAGGAGTGGCTTCATAAGAAGCATTTCAAGATCCTGGAGTGGCCTAGCCAGTTTAAAGAATTCAACACCATAAAAGACCTATAGAGGGAGTTGAGAGTCTCTGTGTTGCCCAACAACAGCCCCAAAACATCACTGCTCTAGAGGAGATCTGCAAGGAGGAATGGGCCAACATACCAGCAACAGTGTGTGCCAACCTTGTGAAGAAAAACGTTTGACCTCTGTCATTGCCAACAAAGGATATAGAACAAAGTATTGAGAAACTTTTATTATTGACCAAATACTTACTTTCCACCATTATTTGCAAATAAATTCTTTCCAAATCAGACAAGGGGATTTTCTGGATTTGTTTTCTCATTTTGTCTCTCATAGTTCAGGTCGACCTATGATGCCACATAGAAATCTTTCACAGAAATATATCAATGATGGATCTTGTAACATGAAGACAAAGAAAGAAGCTTTATATTTAAAGTGTTTTCGTTGTACAAAAGTGAAAAAAAAATCTTTAACTATATCAGTGTTTCTCAACTCCTGTCCTCAAGACCCACCAACAGGTCATGTTTTCAGGATATCCCACAGAATGAACTGACCATAATGAAATCACCTATGCAGCATAATGAAATCACCTGTGCAATGCTAAGGAAAGCCAGAAAACATGACCTGTTGGTGGGTCCTGAGGACTGGAGTTGAGAAACACAACTATATAATCGTCCTAATCGTACTAACCCACAGAAAAAATTTTGACAGTGTGTTTAACATATGGTGAATGCCGTAAATATAACTCCTTCCTGACAGCTGGTCAAAATTTTTTGTCTCTTTTTCCTCTGGGACCTCCAAGAGCCATACATTTTTCCATCCACATAGACAGATGAGGGCTTTTTTTTTTGTGGGACAATCACTACAGGGATCGCTGCTTTTTATGTTTTCCTCATTCAAAGCTTTATTTACGTAACAATGGAGTTAAACATTGATAAAGGCAAAGACGGTGTAAACAGAGTCAACATTTGTCGGTTACAGATGCGTTCACAATAAGATGAATCATCATGTGTATACTGGAGAACAGCACTAGCTTCTAATAAAGCAAAAGTTTCAAGCTCACCACTCCAATTTACATGTGTATAGGATTAAGGCTCCAGCTCTGCCTGCAGGTTCGTCTCTGCCCAGGACCCTGGCCTCCAGTTTGGGCTCCATGCAATAGACACCAAACAAACGGTAATGGATCTAGCGATGACGATGTAACCAGGCTTCTTTTATTAATACATATATGGGAGGGTACAGTGGGGTACAGACCGACACGTTTCGGGCACAAACGAGCGCCCTTGCTCACGATATACACTTACAGACATCAAACTTACTTAATAGTTAAAAAGGGGGATGGGCTAAACATGTCATCAGTTCGGATTGTTTCCCCGTTTAGCAGTGTATCATATAACCAGTGTTAATAGGATGACAAATTCTTATAGAGAATAGCATATATTGTGCTTAATGATACTAAGAGATGCAATGCAGCAAGCATATTTAATATATGACAAATTTTTTTTTTCTCCTCTCATTTATGCGAATCTAATAAATATAAGCCAAATCATTACAGCTATTCATACCTTCCGGTACTCGTGTACCTAATTCATATATCCATGCGGCCTCCCGTACTCTTAGGAGTGTCATGTTAAGCCCATCCCCCTTTTTAACTATTTAAGTAAGTTTGATGTCTGTAAGTGTATATCGTGAACAAGGGCGCTCGTTTGTGCCCGAAACGCGTCGATGTCTGTACCCCACTGTACTCTCCCATATATGTATTAATAAAAGAAGCCTTGGTTACATCGTCATCGCTGGATCCATTACCGTTTGTTTGGTGTCTATTGCATGGAGCCGAGACTGAAGGCCAGGGTCCTGGGCAGAGACGAACCTGCAGGCAGAGCTGGAGCCTTAATCCTATACACATGTGAATGGGAGTGGTGAGCTTGAAACTTTTGCTTTATTAGAAGGTATTGCTGTTTTCCAGTCTAGTTGCTAGCTCCACAGCATGAAGTGATTGCATATTGCTCCAATGCCGATGCAAATTTATTTTTTATTGGAGGGTACAAGGGACGATTTAGTAACCCGTGACTTTTTTTATTTATCCCTACCCCCAATTAGAGGAGAGGAGGGTAAACTGCAAAATCTTTGGTGAATATGCCAAAAAACCAGATAATAAGGAAGAAAAAGATACCTGTTAAAAGCTAGAGAAAGCCCCAAATCAAAGAATTAAAATATGTGGGATAGGAATTCGTTGAAAAAATATAAGAGAAAAGCTTTTTACCCAAAAGGGGTTACGATTAAAGAAAATGATTATTGCATACATGCTGAATTTTTAGATAAACCCGGGAACCCGATCCTAACAGATTGTTCTTTAAAAATTAAGAATTAAAATTAAGATTGAGACACAAAAAATTTCAAAGAGATCCAAAAGAACATATTGAATTAAAAGAAAAAGCTAAAACCTATAAAGATGAAAATTTTTTAATAAAACCCAAGGGAAAAAAAATCAATAGAAATTTAGCCAAGTTAGAATCCTAATTATGGAAATTAAAAAAAACAAAATACCAGAGAGGGTCAAATATTATGAGGGAAAAGAAGATATGTGTGGAAATATGGGAAAAAAGACCAAGACTTATTTCGGAGAAAAATAAATATGAAGAGAAAAAAAAAGAAGTCAGTTTTGGAGATACGAATATGCATTGACAGGAACGTCAGATTCTGACTGTCCTAAAGGAGAGACATATACCCGGATCAAAAATATAAAAGGAAAATTAAGCAGGAAAAACAAAAAAGCGAAAATAGTAACAGAACCTCCACCCCGCAAAAAAAAGGGGGAAGAAAGAGGCGGAAGGAAGCACCGCCATAAAAAAAAAAAAAAGGAGGAGTGAAAAGGAAGAAGATTAAATACCAACCAAAAGGAATTTGATGTTTTTATCCTTACGCCCTTTCATTTGTCTCAACAACAAGTCAATGTTTTGGAAAAGGGACTTAATTTTACCCTAGTGTAAAACTTTAAAGTATTTGATGCAATGCTAATATCAAAGTTTATTAGTTTTGTTTAAAAAATTTTTTTTAATTTAAATAAAAAAAAAATAATGATGAAGAGTGTGTACATCTTGAACACTGGTTTGTTCAATGAGTACACACCTTTTTCTTTAAAGGAACAACAAAACATCACCCTTTTTAAAGGGGATTCCCAAGAGGGAAAAGTGAGGGAGGAAGATGGCCCTACAAAACATAAATGTTGCAAAAAGAAAACCTTTTTTCTCCCCAAAAAAAAAGGACGAGGGAAGAGGTATGGACTTTTTTAAAAAGCATTTTGGGAAAAGGGGATCTAAAATTATTGGCAGAACGGGAAAGATTATAAAAAAAAGATTTTTTAATATGAAAAAAAGGCAAAAGGTGTAGCTTTAGAAGAACTTAAAAAAAAAATTTTGATTATAAAGAAATAAAAAAGGGGGGGTCAGGGGGGGGGTTTTGATTTTTAAAATTATAAAAAAAAGGGGGTTTTTTCCCATTACTGGAGGATTCTTAAAACCCTAAAAAAAAAATTAGGGGGTTTAACCCCCAGAAAAATTTTCCCAAAAACTAAATTTTCTTAAATTACTCGAAGGGGGAAATTTTCTAGGGGGGGTTACAAAGGGGAAAAAGAAAAAAAAACAGATTTGATATTTTTAACCCCTTTAAATTTACAAATCTTTTTAACGGGAGTTCCAAAAAAAAAAACAAGGGACGGGTTTTTCCACCAAAACTAGGGCCCTTTAGTCTCAGTAGGGACAGTTATGCGCTAACTAAACAAAGGGGTTTGAAAAAATTTTTTTTAAAAAACCAAATTGTACAGAAATTCCCGGGTTATCTGTAAGATAGCTCAACGGTATTAATGACTTTTTTGATTTTTCCGGGTTTCCCCTGGGTTTTCCATTGGCTCAGTCTAAATGTAATGAGCCTGTTTCTAGCATACCCCCAACCCTTTGGGCCCGAAGAGCGATAGAATTTTCATTTGCTGAGATACAGTGCTTTTGCGTTTGAATTAAAGTCTTTTTTACGGGGTTGTATAGACTTTTTGTTTATGCCGAATTTTTTTTAATTTTACGGTTTTTTCCTTTTTCAACTAATAGGTGTCCAAAATGGGAGCTACAAAATTAACCCCTCTTTTGGGCCCCCTCTTTATGGGCATGGTGGGAGCAGGATTTGTATTTATAGTATTAATAACAAACTTTTCAGAGGCCATTGTCTGGTATGGGCGCTACATGGTGCCTCCCCCTTTGTTTGGGGGGGGGGGATTTTTGGCGTCCTACCAGAAATTTTTTGAATTACCTTTTAAAAACAAAACCAAACAATTTAAAAAATTTTAAAATTTTCCCGGGAGAAAAAGAAAATTTTTTCCTTCCCGGTTAAAATTTTTCCCGTTTGGGGGGTTTAAACAGAAAAAGAGGGTTTTTTACCACAAAATTTTAAAAAAAAGAAAAAAAAAAAAAAAGGGGTTTAAAACCTATTGAGGGCAAAAAAAGTGCCCCCCCAAGAAATTTTTATCGAAAAGCCAAAAAACAAAAGGGGAATACCCTAGAGGCCCCGGGGGGAGCCTTTTAAACGGGGAAATGGAATTTTTTAATAGGGAAAATGGAAATTTAAATTTACCCAAAAATTTTAAAAAAAGAAAGGTTTTTAAAAAAAAAAACATTTGGGAAAAAAGCTAAAAAAGAAAATGCCCGAAAAAAAACACAAAGGGCTTACTCGAAAAAAACGGAAGGGGAAAAAATTTTAAAAAAGGAAGAAGTAAAATAGCCCGACCAAAGAATTTTCAGTGAGGAATTCAAAAATGAGAAAATATTTTTTAAAAAAAAACATAAAGGAAAATTTTGAAGGGCCAAAGGGTCCAAAACACAGCTAAAAAATTTTAGGGGGAAAGGATAGGTTTTTTTAGCCCAAAAAAAATAAAACTGTAGGATCACTAATATTTTCCCCGTTATTTTTCAAAGCCCAAATTTTTTTTAATATGTGGGTTAATTTTTAAGGTTTTTTTTTCCCTGGTTTGGGGAAAAAAAGTTTCAATGTTTGCAAGGGTTTCAAATTTAAAAAAGATGAAAATTCCAAAAAAGGGAAAGGGGGGAAAAAAGGTTGAAACCCATTTAAAAAAAAGGGATTTTTAAAACACCCGCGAAATGGAATTAATTTAAAATTATAAACATTGGAAAAACACAGCTGCAAAAATTGTATGTTGGGGAGTGCCAAAACGAAAATTTAAAAAGCGTTTTTCGGAAAATCTTACAATATTTAAAAATTTTTTTTTTTTCACCCTTTTTGGTGCAGGGAAAAACCTTTTTTGAAAAAAATGCAGGCTCCGTTGAATGTTTTAAATGCTATGGTTTGAAAAAGGGAAAATTCCCCCAAAAGGGGGGGGGGGATCGCCCAAAATCTCCTAAGAGTACGGGCGGGCCCCAAAGGATATATGAATTTGGTACATGAGTACCCCGGAAGGTAAAGTTTTTCCTTTTAAAGATTTGGCTTATTTTTTTAGATTCGCCCTAAAAAAAGGAGAGGAAGAAAAAAAAAAAAAAAAATTTAGAAAATATTTAAATTTTTGCTTGTGCATTGCAACCCCTTTGTAGCCCTTAAGCCAATATATTTTATTCTCTATAAGAAATTTTTTTTTATCCCATTAAAAACCCGGTTTTATGTACATGAATGGGGAAAACCAAAGGGGGTGTGGCATTTTTAAGCCCAAAACCCCTTTTTTAACTATTTAATTTTGATGGCTGTAAGTATTTTATCTTGAGCAAGGGCGTCGTTTTTTCCCCGAAAAGCGGGCGATGTATGTACCCCATGTAACCCCCCCATTACACTCACCCGGGAAATTTTTTTAGGGACACCTGTTTCCAAAAAATCTTTTAAACTTTTAAATTTTTTAAACAACCAAAAAACATGGCGGCAACCCCAGTGCATTTAGGCATGTAGACATGGTCAAGACAATTTTTAAAAAAAAAAAAAAAAAAAAAAAAAAAAAAAAAAAAAAAATTTTTTTTTTCTTTTACTTGTAATTGATTTTTTTTTTTTTTTTTTTCCCAAATAATAAATTTAAAACCCCCCCCCCCCCCCCCCCCCCCCCCCCCCCCCCCTTCCCTCCTTTTTTGTTTTTTTTTTTTTTTTTTTTTTTTTGCTTTAGGGATGGGGAAAAAAGGTGATTTGAGTTTCCTTTGGGGTTGGGATGGTTGTTGGGTTTTCCAGAAGGGCTGGTTGGTATTTTTAAAAAAACTGTGATCTTCCCGGGATTTTCACGCAACACAAACTCTAGGGGGGTTTTAAAAGAAAAGGTCCCAAAAAAAGGAAAAAATCCCGTGGTGGGAAATCCTGTGGGCGGAAAAAAGCCCTTTTTGTGCCGAGGTCAAAAGGGGAAATGGGGGGAGATGGTTCGAAAATGATAGAAAAAGGGAAAAGTTGATCAATTTGCCACCCGTTACAACCAAGGTAGGCCCGAAAAAAGGGATCTTGAACGCACAGGGCGGCGAAAATTTTGGGGAGATGGGCTAAAAGCGCAGAAGACCACAAGGGGGTTTTCCAAATCATTTCAGCTAAAGGGAAAAGGAAACTGAAGGGCCCCCTTTTTCCCCCCAAACTAAACGAAAAATTTGGGCAGTTTGAAGATTGGAAAAAAAAGGTTGCCCGGTTCTGAGTCTCGGGTTTTTGCTGCGGCAAAATTTGGTTTGGCAAAGGGGCAGATTTTGGCCCGGGGCAACAACATGAAAGCAGGATCCATCCTGCCTTTTTATCAACGGTTCAGGGGTGGGGGTGGGGGTCATGGTGTGGGGAATATTTTCTTGGCACTCTTTGGGCCCCTTGGTACCAATTGAGCATCGTTGCAACGCCACAGCCTACCTGAGTTTTGTTGCGGACCAGGGTCCATCCCTTTATGACCACAAATGTACCCAACATTTTGAGGGCTACTTTCAGCAGGATAATGCGCCATGTCATAAAGCTGGAATCATCTCAGACTGGTTTTTTTGAACATGAGGAATGCTTCCAGCACCTTGTTGAATCTATGCCACGAAGAATTGAGGCAGTTCTGAAGGCAAAAGGGGGTCCAACCCGTTACTAGCATGGTGTACCTAATAAAGTGGCCGGTGAGTGTATGTATTAATAAAAGAAGCCTTGGTTACATCGTCATCGCTGGATCCATTACCGTTTGTTTGGTGTCTACATCATGTGTATATATGGCTTATAGAGAATGAACCAGACAATTCAGCGAAAGATATCACAGTGAGTACCAGATAACCGATGATTACTGGGAATTAAGATATTCAACAAGTACATGTGTTCAGGCAGAACAGACCTGCAGGGTGAAGAGATTACTTGGATTTGGAGATATCTCCCTTATATCAAGGAAAAGTTAGATAAGCAGGCGAGAAACCCAGTAAATTAGTTGAGGATAGAAAGAGAACCATTTTTGCCTAGGTCAAAGTTAGAGAAAGGACAAAAAGAACATCTCATTAATCCGGGCAACAGGCCAGATAACATCAACCGTACTGGGATAGGGGAGGCCAGTCGAAGCTCAGTCCACATCATCAGCGCTCCAAATCAGGGAGGAATTATGTACGCCGTCGCAGAGATTCAGCTATACTAGGGAGGAGTAGTGAACGGATTTACTGAATATCAACCAGTCGTTCCAGACTTTAAGAAATCGGTCGAGTCTGAATACGACTCACAACGCAACTCCTCCATCTTACACATTGTATGTATTTCCTTACACCAATTTGTAAGCGAGGCGGGGAGGGTGGAGCGCCATAGTCTCGGTATCACCGCTTTAGCAGCATTTAATAGAAAAGATAGTAAGTGGCCCTTCAGGGCGTGTGTTGGGCGCTGTGTAGCGAACAAAAGGAGGAAGGCCGGATCGTTCTGCACTCTTTCGCCACAGATCAGGTGGATCGCGTCGAGAACCTTAAGCCAGAAGGGCTGAATGGAGGAGCACCCCCACCATATGTGTAACATCGTTCCCTTCTCCCTGAGACAGCGCCAACAAAGATTTGAGACTGAGGGAAAGAGTGTGTGCAAAAAGGTCGGCACCCTGTACCACCGAGTGATGATTTTATATCATGATGTATCCTTACTGACACGGAGGTACCATGGCCAAGGGAGAGCATCCTCCTCCAGTCCTCAGGGGGGGAACTCTCTTGAAAGGTCCCTCTCCCAGGCAGCCTGAAAGGGCAGTTTTGAAGGTTTTCCCCAGGGGGACACCAACAGATCATAAACCTTTGAAAGTAAGTGTGTATTGTGGGTCACCTGCAAACACCAAGATTCAAAAATAGTGGGGGCTCTACACAGAGCCAGGGAGGCTCTGTGAGCGGAGAAAAAGCTACTCAACTGATAATAGTGAAATCTAGAGAAGCTCACCGTGCCTGAGGACAGGGCCGTCTTTCTCATTGGGCCAGGTAGGCACCTGCCCGGGGGCCCCATGAGCAGAGAGGGCCCACATAGGGTGGCTCCCTTCCAGTATAATGTAAGGCGGGGCTGTTATTTATTTTGTCCCGGCTCTTATAACTGTGGGCATACTTGCTGCTGACAGGCGGGGGGGGTCTGTAAGGGCGGGAGTCGACTCTGCTCCTTCAACATTGACTGCACAGCACTGAGGGGGCAGTGAAGGAGACGCTGGCACGGAGTGCGATTTCCAGCTGACTAAGTAAATATAGTAAAGCTTTCTATTGTGCACCGCCGCTCCTCGCACAGTCTAACGAATGGATGGCTGCACACCCCGGGTCCCGGAGCCCCCGACGAGTTATAAACCCCTCCCCCTGCTTTTGTCTTATCACCCCTGAAAATTGGGGAAAAGGGTCATCAGGTCATTGTGAAGCATAGAAAGCCCCAGTCAGCTGGGGCGTGCTCACACTGAACAGATGACTACCGCTTTAAATTATTGCTTACGTTAATTTTCCCCCTTTTTAATATATATATAATGTGTGTATAAAAATTACCCATATATATTTTAATATTATATTTATTTTATATATATATATATATATATCATGCATACATATACAACAAAACCCACTCAAAAATATAAAGCAAAAACAGTTTTGTAGTTGGCCCCTGGGCCCCCCGGGGACAACAGACACTCATAGAAATACTTAATAGTTTGTTTCTGTCTCTACCCATGTTTTCGTGGTCGGGACGTCATTTTGAAGCCATGATTTGGTTTTCAGCATTACCTGCCTTTGTCACTTCACATTTGAAAGTGAATGGCTTTGACGATAAAGTCTACATGGCAGGTGGCTGGGGAACCCCTTTTGGGCTTCAGAAAGTGCCCGACCACCAAAAAACAAGAAGTAAACAGAAGACGTACCCCTGTGCGGGATAGTTTTGCTCTATTTCTTGGTGCATAGTTATTTTACAAGGCAGTTATTATCCTAATTTGGGTCTGTCCGGTTCTGCCGGGGTACCTTTTTCATGGTCCCCCAAAGGATATTCAAATAATTCAATATCCAGTTGAACCCACCCAAAGGGTGTGTTTTTTGGGGGGGCCCTTAGTGCCCTCTGCCCGGGGGCCCATAATGCTGTTAAGACGGCCCTGCCTGAGGATGCCGCAAGATCAGGGTATGGTTTAAGTGCGCCGCCTTCAAGCACATCCCTCATGACCCCAAAGCCCCTCTCACCACCCGGCCCCAATTTCCCGGGCCTCTCAACGTCTCGGGAAACCCCGGGATTCCCTGTGATGGGGTAGCGACCCCATTTTTTGAGTAATGCATTGAAAAAGGTACAAATCTTTGGGTGCCCCCCGGTCTGCATAATCAGGGGATGAGCTTAGGATTTTTTGGGTAACCATTGGGGTTGCATTGAAAACTAAAGTAAACCCCAAAGTTTTTAACAGCAGCGGAAGAAATTAAGATTCTAACACCCAAGGCGTAAAATCCTAAAAAATTTGGTAAAGCAAACCCCCAAAACCCTTTTAGGTCATTTAAATGGGGCTTTTGCAACCAGGTCTTTTTCCGGCCCATATGAATTGGTAAGGGTTTTTTTTGAAAAGGATAAAAAAAAGGATTTAGAATAAGAACGGAACAGTTGGGAAAAAGGAAAAGGGAGACGGGGCAGAATTTTCATTTTTATTAATTAGTGCCCCTCCGGGAGAAACCCCTTTATCCCTTTAAAGGCCCCCCGGATGACCGCAGCAAGGGGGAGAAGTTTAGATCAAAGGTTCAGTCGGGTTTGAAGGGGGTGGGTTTTTACCAAGTATTTGCAAGGGGGCCCAAGGGGAGGGTTCTGGGCCCCATTTTGCCTAATGGGGTTTTCCCGCCCCCTTTTTGAATATTTATTTTAGGGTTCCCGGGGGCCCCAAATTCGGAGATTATTTGGGTAAAAAAAAAGGGGAAATTAGAGACTTTACAAACATCTCCGCGAAGCAGGCACTTTAGTGGTGGTTACCACATGAATTCCATAAAATAGTACATCCGCCTTTAGGGCCTAACAAGTTCCATCCCCAGTGCAAAAGGGTGGCGAGGAGGGCATCCCTCCCGGGGTCCCATTGCCAATGACAAGGGTGCAAAGAGAGCTGTTAACCAAATCTGAGCTCGGGAATCATTATCGTGAATATTTTCGCTTTTTTAGTGGGCCCCCCAAGCCCGGGAAACAAACCCTGAAGGAATGTCCAGTCCCCCCGGCAAAGGCCTTTTCTGGTCAAGTGAAAGCAGCATACAGGGGGTGCCACTCCGCTACAAAATTTTGTTAATTAAATTTTTCGGGGTATTACCCCTCGCCCCCTGGGGGAAAAAAAGCTACCTGTCAAGTTAAATGTCACCTAGAAGGGGGTCAGTCTTAAAGCGATAAATTTTCGCAAACATTTTTAGATCCGATTGATGAGCGAGTTTGGGTCTGTACTTTGGCACAGAGTCGGATCCTTCCCGTCTTTGGGGATTACAGTAATATGAGCTTTGAAAACCGGGGGTAAAAAGGGAGGTTGGGACGAGTTAAAAACCTGCAAAGTGGGGCCCAAAGGTCATCACATAAAAACCTTAAAATTTGGCTGTGTACCATCTGCCCCCGGGGCTTTTACCCGTTGGAAGGGAAGTAAGGCTGCAAAAGTCCATCTGCGTGAAAGCTTTCTAGGGAGGCAAATCTCTGGAGACAGAGTGGGGGGGAGGTTCCCGGAGAAAAACCTCCAAGCCCGGGTGTGTTGTGCAGATGAGGCATGAGAATGATGTAGGGAGATTATATAGGTGGAGTAGTAACCCCGAAAAGCTAATATATCATCCGTGAGAACGCTAATTGCACTTTGGGGTTTTTATTTGGGGGACAAACAGGGAAGATCTCTGCCCTAAAGCTCGGGCCGATATCGTCCGGCTTTTTGCCCCAGAATATCCCCGCGGGGAGAATTTGTAAAATTTGGGGTTATTTTACGCCCATGAGCAAAGTATCTCGTGACGAATCTGATCAGTTCTCAAAGGTGGGCACTGCGCCGTGCTTTGTGGGGGGGTCTCGGGGTTAGATTAAGTTTAGTCAAAGGGTTAACTTAGACGCAGACTCTCTTTTTTAATCGTGCCCCTGTTTGTGAGTGTGCCACGGAGCCACACTTCAACCTCCCATCTGACGGGGTGGGAAGTTGCGTCATTGGAATGAGCACTTTGAAAATCCTTTATATTGGACTGCAGATCCGACAGGCATAAAGCATCCTGTAATAGAGACTCATTTAATCTCCAGTTGGCGGCGCCTAAAGTGTGGGAGGGCAAGATCACAGTGTACCGGTGCGTTATCGGAGTGGAGGATGGAGCCTATCTTACAGTCTACCGCTAGTGAGAGCAGGGAGTGATGAAGTAAAACGTAGTCAATGCGACCGTAGGATTGATGTGGATGGGAGAAAAAGGTGTAGTCCCTCTCTCCAGGGTGCAGGAGATGTCAACGTCAGGAGTTGATCTATGTAGAAAACCTTGACTTTGCCGAGACAAAAAGGGGAAGCAGAGCGCCCCAAAAAAAAGTCAAGCGTGGGGTCGAGAGATTAAGATCGCAGCATATCAGAATTTGGCCCTGTGCAAAGCAAGTGCGGTCCTCCAACACCCTAACAAAAAGGAGAATGTTAACATTAGGCAATAAAGGTTTTCGTGTTAAATGGCCCCCGTTGTGCACTTCACAAACACGGCCCCCGGATCTGAATCCGAAAGACGCCCGGGTTGCATGGTACCAGGCAAGGTAAAAACTATTGCGGGGCAACCTTGGTGTTCTTGCAAGAGATGCGTCTCCGAATACAAACAAGTGGGATCTTTTTTTATCAGACATAAAGGATCTGCGACGCTTTCCGGGGGACATTAAATCCCTTATGTTTAAAGGGGGTGAATCAATAGAAGCCATAACGCGGAAATAGGAGCTTTATCCCATAAGCTTTTTAAATAGTAAGGAGCCACGATGGGACTTTGCAAAACCCCGGCCGGGGTAGGGAGAGGGAAGAAAAAAATAACTCAAAAACAAGAAAGGCCCCCCAAAACTCCGGGGGACAAAAAGAAAAATGGGGACTAATGCGCAGTAAACAAATAAAGGGGCTGGAAAAAAGCTTGGGGGGGATCATGAGCTTCGCAGGGTGGATGTGCCGGGCGAGGAAAGACATAGAAATGGCATAGCGCAACAGGAAAAATGTTAGCATAAGAGGGAGAGTGTAAAGGGGGGGAGGGGAGAGGAGGAAAAGGGGAAAACTGGATTAAAAAAAAAAAAAAAAAAAAAAAAAGGGGGGGTAGTAAAAAATAGGGTACAATGCTTGGGGGTACAGTAGAAGGATTCCGTAAAAATGAAAAATAACAAATATCTTAATGGGTCACAAAACCAAATATCACTAGCTTTTAGCAAGAAGACGACCAAAAACATTTCAAAACAAAAGTTTTCATGAGGGACCTAGAGGGAACTCTAGGGCACAACAAAATCCCGCCATTAACAAGGGGGTTAACGAAAAAAAAAAGCATCCTCCACATTTGGGGGAAACATCAGATAGGGCCCCCCTGCCCGGGATGGGTCTTTGGTGTTCTTCCGCCTTCTCACCGAGCGCTGAGTCTTTGGAGGTGATGAAACTGTGGAAGTGATATGACCCTGTGGAGCAACAGTACCTAGAAGAAAATGGGCGGGGTCCGTAGCCGAGGACCCGTCGGGAATGGCAACCATGGGTATCCCCAGATTGAGTGAAGGGTGGGGATCAGAGGGTGACCGAAGAAAAAACGAGGGTATCTCCCGTTTGACCCGAAGGGCAAAGGGGGAAACCCCATCTATATTGAAGTAGGTCCCGCAGCATCTTTAGAAATGGCTTTAAAAAAACAGAGCGCAAAGCGGGTGGTTGGAGAGGTCGGGTGGAAAAGATTTTAAAGTCCTCAAACATACGGATTGCAAAACGGGCCTTTCGAAAAATTCTTCTTTGGTATGAAATGTGGGCGCTACATAGACGTCCCTTGGCTACAGGGGTTCCTGACTTTAGGCGTAGAGCCCGGTGGCCCCGGGCGAATTTATTGTTGTGCCCGTGGCCGGCCCAGGAGCGGTTTTAACATTTTTGTCGAAAGTATCATTCCGAGGTCCTCACTTTCTCTGGGAGCCCCGGATCCTAATTTTTTGCGTTTTGCTGCGGTTTTCAAGATTTTCCAAGTGGGACCCCTGTTCTTGATGCTCAGCTTGGGAGGCCAATGAGGCTTGTAGACCTGCTACCTTGAGATTTGTAGAATTTTGAACCTGTTCAATCTGTTTGACTTTCTCCTGAAGGGTTGTAAAGCAATTGCATGGTTTAGACTCGATGCCTGCCCGCTTTTGCATACGCTTTTGGACGGCGAATGTAAAATAGTGCCTGTAAATCTGGGGGCCGCCAACGCACGCAGCCATCTTTCGGGGAGACGAGAGGCAATATGCCCAAGGAGTGAGTTGGGGCCCGGGGGGTCCGGGGGCTTATGAGGGACTTCCAGGGGTTGGATTTGTGGGGTTTTGGCCCCGGATGGGGACTCTGGTTGGAAATCCAGTGGCACCCCCGGGGAGTAAAGATTGGTCAAGATTTGCGTTGCTCTATAACAGGAGAATGAGCCATAGGGGGAAAGGGAGACCAGTCTGACATTGCAAGATTGAGAGAGGTGCGAGGTTGTTGAGAATCATATCCAGAGCCGGTGCCAGGGAGCACCGGCGCTGACCCTTCCCGGACTTGCAAAGGGAGGCCGTGGTGCAGGTCTGTTCTGTTTAAGGTTGGAGAAGCCCCTGCTGATCCCCGATGACCTAATAGAGGGGCCGGGCTGGAGGGGTTAACTTAGGGGGGTGTTGATGCTGAGGCATTGTTTTGCTCTAGATGGGTCCCTTTTGGGTATGGAGAGGAGCTTGTTTCTTGAGGGGGGTGTAGGAGAAGTTTCAGTGGCCCAATTAGTAGAGATGTTCATATCCGGGCTTTCCGGGGGTCCCACTCCCCAAGAGATTAGATCTTTTTGAGTAGCTGGTCTCTGTCTTGCAGGGGAGTCTCTAACTGAAAGCCTCTGAGCTTTACCACCCGTCTGAGCAGGTTGTATGGGACAGCCTGCTGCGGCCTTATCAGACCTCTCCAGGGCCTCAGCACTCCAAGATGGCGTCGGCACCTCCATATGCCCCTCTAAGATGGTGGCCACAGGATACTGCGGCAAGTTAGATGGAGTGCTTCCCGTGTGTATCACAGTCCCGGGCAAAAGCGGTGTCAGCCTGTGAGAAGGCAGTGATTGGCCGAGATTAGAGGGCACAGGGGTTGTGTTTCGTACCTGTGCCTGCCGAGCGTCTCGTTGCTGTGGCATAAAGGGTGGTGTGGGGGCGTTCAACGGCGAGGGATGCCTGGCGGGCCCCACTCCGGAGTGTGGTGCGTTCGGGTGTGATGAGGGGGCGAGGCAGAGGCGGGCCCGGTAAAGGGCAGGCAGTTATCTTTCCCGGGCCCCGTTGCTGCGCGTCACACGCGACGACGGGCGCCGTGTCTAGCGCTCGGCGTGGACGGGCCCGGGGCTTTAAGAGCTTGTCCCAGATCAGATGGGGGGAGGCTGGGCACTGTGTGTTGGCGGGTGTTTCCCGGTGGTCTCGGCCCCACCCCCTGGATGGAGAGTCCTCCGTCCAGATGAGGGGGCGGGGGGATGGGCCCGTTGCGCGGGAAAGGGGGCCCATCTCCGTCCAGGGGCCGAGAGGGGGAAAAGTTTGAAATCGGTATCTCTCCTTGAGAGGGAGTCTGGGAAAATTAGAATCTCTTTTTTTTTTTTTTTTTTTTTTTTTTTTTTTTTTTTTTTTTTTTTTTTTTTTTTTTTTTTTTTTTTTTTTTTTTTTTTTTTTTTTTTTTTTTTTTTTTTTTTTTTTAAAATAACAAATATTTTTTTTTTTTTTTTTTTTTTTTTAAATTTTGTTTATATATTTTTTTTTTTTTTTTTTTTTTTTTTTTTTTCCTCACCCGCTTGGATGGAGCATCCTCCGCTCATGAGAGGGGGCGGGGAAGATGGCGCCGTTGCGCGGGAAAGGGACCCATCTCCGTCCAGGTCCATGAGAGGTGAGAAGAAGTTTGAAATCGGTATCTCTCCTTGAGAGGGAGTCTGGGACATCTTAGCAAGTCTCTTAGTTCGTCTGGGTCCCATTTCTAGTGCGCCTTCTGTATATAAAAACAGGTTCTGGTGAAGAGCTCAGTCTGCGTGCGTCCAACCGCTCACATCGCAGGCCACACTCTGCTGCTTTTTATGTTAAAGAAATTTAAAAAACAAGTCACTTTGCAATATGTGTCCATTAACTGTGTCCTACCTATTCCTAGATATCCTCTCTTGTATGGGCTGCATCAGACCTGTTCCATCTCTCATGATAGGCTGCCAGCACTGGCCACTATAGCTACAGACCTGGCTTCTACTGCAGCCTGAACAGGACTGAATTCAGATGAATCAATGTAGTGAGAGAACCCTTTTAATGGTGTCATTGACCGAACTATAGAATATACTGGGAAGCTGAAAAGAAATTCTAAGTTGAGTAAAATGTAAATGAATAAAAAGCAGTACCTGCCACCTTTAAAAGGGTCTAGTTTTATGGAATTCACTCTTCAACATAAATGATACTACTTGTTAAAAAATAAAAACTTTATTTTTTTCTTAAATTTGGGCAGCATCGCCATTTTCTACAACCAGTAAGTTTTTCTTTTTCAACCCATGGACCTGAGTGAGGGATCATTTTTCGTGGGCTGAAGTGTAGTTTTTAGTTTTACTAATTTGAGATAGATGTGACTTTTTGATACCAATTATGTGTAAATTTTATGGTTTTTATTTGTAAAATGTAAAAGGGGTGTTATGAAGGTTTAATATATGTATTTTTTAAATACTTTTTTACTTGCACAAGCAGTACCCAATGGGAACTTGACCATTAGAGGTTATTTGGCTTGTTCCCCCTTCTGAATTAAGTAAATAAAGGTTGCACCAAGATGGCAGTTCCATTACTTCCTTTTTAATCTAGAATTAATAAAAGGTGAGAAAAAAGTTATATGTCCCTAAAATGGTGTAATTAAAAACAACATTTGCCTGAGAAAAACCTGCCCTTATTTAACTCTGTCACCAGAAAAACAAAAAAGTCACTTCACTTCAACGATAAACAAAATGGAAAACAAAAAAACAGATCAGCAAGTCACTTGTGTCCAATTACACCCGGCTTGTGGATAATAGGAGTATAAACATGGCTGCCATGCCAGCCTTCATTAAGACTTACGACTTCTGTCGCCATCGCAACCAAACGGACATGATTGTTGGGGGCTGATTGAGAACCGCACTGGCTCCATTGTCTAATCCTTTAAGCATGACATTAACGTTTACCCCAGTATGTAAATAGCTCAACCCTGTAATTAATATCTGGCATGTGCCATGTATGGAGCGGGCTCAGTGAGTGACCAAGCTCCATACCCTCATCACCTCCATGATGGGTAGATTACGTCAGCGAGGTGACCAAGCTTCAGACCCTTACCACCTCCATAATGGGTATATACGTCAGCGAGTGACCAAGCTAGAGACCTCTTACCACCTCCATGATGGGTATTGTAAGGGATTAGGTAGCGGGTTGGTCATTTCCTGGGTATCTACAGATTCAGATGTATCTGGGTATCTACAGAATTCTGGGTATCTACAGTTCACATGTTCAGCCACAGTTTTATTGCACAGCTCTGTTGTACATAAAAAAAAACAAAGCTAAAAAATAAACACAATTCCTATGCCTGTCTGTCTCATAACTAAAAATCAGGTTTCCATCTCATATTCCAGTGCCGGCTCAACACCGGTCACCGTACCATGACGCATGATCATACCACAAGCAACTGCCTCCACCTAGGTTCTACAGATGACCGTTCCAGGCTGGTAAGCCATGTGTCGTACTTCTGGGTGCCATTATGAGGCTACCAACCTAAGGATTATATGAGGACAGCCCAGACCCAGAACCTGTCCAGGTGGAGTGGGGCGCCACCACATCTTTCCTAACTCCAGCAAGCCAGGACCCTTGAAATGTGGTTTTACATTAAAACTACCACCATATAGTATGATCTAGCATCTCTAATAACTCTAATTCACCTGGTAGCTTTTACTGACAGACATCGAGGAGTTATCACTTGTGGACATAAAAAACAACACTCTAAGACCTAGTCCTGACGCTCTGTCACAGTATTATACATCGGCTTACCGGTCCCAAG
Organism: Phyllomedusa bahiana; assembly: GCA_025379985.1. NCBI lineage: Eukaryota > Metazoa > Chordata > Amphibia > Anura > Hylidae > Phyllomedusa > Phyllomedusa bahiana. The sequence goes on along the minus strand of JAODAL010011836.1, from coordinate 43,714 downwards.
CTCCAGAATCCCAGTGTACACCTCCATGATGGGTATATACATTAGCAAGTGATCAAGCTCTCGATCCACTTAAAAAACCCACATTCCATGGATGGCATATATGTTCGCCGAGTGTCCAAGCTCTAGGCCCTTTACAACCCTCACATGATTGTTATATATGTCATGGTGACCAAGCTCAAAAAACCTCCCAACTCCGATGTGGTATGCATCGTCGCAAGTGACCAAGTTCCAGACCTTACACTTCAATGATGGGTATATACATAAGCGAGTGACCAAGCTCCAGACCCCTTACCATCACCATGATAGGTATATATATCAGCGAATGACCAAGCTCCAGACCCCTTACCATCACCATGATAGGTATATATATCAGCGAATGACCGAGCTCCAGACACTTCAACAACCATCCATGAAAGATATATACGTCAGCGACTAGCCAAGCTCTAGAACACCTACACCTCCATGTTGGGATATACATCAGCGTGTGATCAGCTCCAGACCCCTTACCACATCCATGACGGATATATACGTCAGCGAGTGACCAAGCTCCAGACCCCTCACCACCTACATGATGGGTATATACAGCAATGAATACCAAGCTCCAGACCCCTCACCACCTACATGATGGGATATACATTGGGAAGTGACCAAGCTCCAGACTTCTCACCACCTACAAGTTGGGTATATATGTTAGCGAGTGACCAAGCTCCAGACCCCTTACCACCTAAATGATGGGTTTATACATCAACAAGTGACCTGGCTCCAGACCCCTTACCACCTCCATGATGGGATATACATCAGCGCGTTACCAAGCTCCAGACCCATTACCACCTCCATGATGAGATAAACAGCAGCGACTGACCAAGCTCCAGACCCCTCACCACCTACATGATGGAATATACATTTGGAAGTGATGAAGCTCCAGGCCACTTACCTCCTCCATGATGGGTGTAAATTTCAGCAAGTGACCTAGCTTCAGACACCTCACCACCTCCATGATGGGTATATACACATCAGTGAGTGATCAAGATCCAGACCCCTCACCAACTCCATAATAGATATGTAGGTCAGCAATTGACCAAGCTCCAGACTCCTCTACACCTAGATTATGTGTATATACGTAAGCGAGTGACCAAGCTCCAGACCTCTTACCACCACCATGATGGGTATATACGTCAGCGATTTATCAAGCCCCAGACACCTTACACCTGCATGATAGATGTATACTTCAGCAAAAGGCCAAGCTCCAGAACCCCTACACCTCCATGATGGGATATACATCAGCAAGTGACCAAGCTCCAGACTTCTCACCATCTACATGATGGGTATATATGTCAGCGAGTAACCAAGCTCCAGACCCCTTACCACCTCCATGATGTGTATATATGTCAACAAGTGACCTAGCTCCAGAACCCTTACCACCTCCATGATGGGATATACACCAGCGAGTGACCAAGCTCCAGACACCTTACCACCTCCATGATGGATATATATGTCGTCGAGTGACCAAGTTCAAGACCTCTTACCACCTCCATGATGGGATATAAGTCAGCGGGTAACCAACCTCCAGACCCATTACCACATCCATGATGGGATATACATCAGGAAATGACCAAGCTCCAAACACTCACCACCTCCATAATGGGTATATACGTCAGCGAGTGACCAGGTTCCAGACCCCTTACCACCTCCATGATTGGTATATATGTCAGCAGGTGACCTAGCTTCAGACCCCTCACCACCTCCTTAATTGGTATATACGTCAGCGAGTGACCAAGAATCAGACCCCTTACCACTTCCATGACGGGTACATATATCAGGGGGTGACCAAACTCCAGACCCCTTCCCACCACCATGACGGGTACATATATCAGCGGGTGACCAAGCTCCAGACCCCTTACCACCTCCATGACGGGTACATATATCCGCGGGTGACCAAGCTCCAGCCCCCTTACCACCTCCATGACGGGTTCATATATCAGCGGGTGATCAAGCTCCAGACCCCTTACCACCTCCATGACGGGTACATATATCAGCGGGTGACCAAGCTCCAGACCCCTTACCACCTCCATGATGGGTATATACGTCAACAAGTGACCAAGCTCCAGACCCCTCACTACCTCCATGACGGGTACATATATCAGCGGGTGACCAAGCTCCAGACCCCTTACCACTCATGAGGGTATATATTCAGGCGGTGACCAAGCTCCAGACCCCTTACCACCTCCATGACGGGTACATATATCAGCAAGTGACCAATCTCCAGACCCCTTACCACCTCCATGATGGATATATATGTCAGCGAGTGACCCCCCCCCCCCCCCCAGGAACCCCCTCGGCACCCAGGTCCAGCCCCTTACTAAATTTGATGGGTATATAATCAGCCGTGCCCAAAGCTCAGCCCCCTTACCCCCTCATAGGGGTATATACGTCAACAAGTGACCAAGCTCCAGACCCCTCACTACCTCCGTGATAGGTATATATGTCAGTGAGTGTCTGTGTGCAAACAACAAGATAAAGCACATAATAACAGGGGGCAGCAGCAGCACACAGAATGGGGGGCGCAGAGGGTTCCCCCCCTGTTCCCCTCCCGAACAACAAGGAAAGTCAGCGGGGAGAAACTACCCCAGAGACAAGACCCAAACCAGCAAGCTCCCGTCCTAGATCCCACAGGACAGAAACACAAGATGGGGCGGGGCGTCCTCACATTTGTGGCCCCCAGATGATACTACCCCCACATGCAGAGCGGCCATGTTACCAATAATAATGGGGCAGGAGCAGCAGACATAAGGGGGATGTGCGGGGCATTTGTATCTCTGGTTTTGGGGTTTCCTGCTCCTCTTAGTGGATTGGGCTAATACTTCTCTGCTGGAAGTGATAAGATCCTGAGCCCTGATCCTCCATATAATGTCCTGGTGGGATTGAAGGCAGTAAGGCGCGGCTCACACATTGTGCTCCGCCCCCGGCCTGTTCTGATTGGTGGATTCCTCTGGATTAGAAGGACAGGTAAGTGTCTCACCTGTGTGAGTGGACAGGTCTATGATGAGAGTCCGCTCTACTCTGACAGGACAATGTCCTCCATACAATGGCCGCTGACCTCCTCTAATCCTGGAGTCCAGGACTCTCTACTGCACACAGCCTTGTACTGCTTATATGTATTTTGTCATGGGAAGGGGTGGGGAATCTAGGGGAAGTGGCGGAACATCTAGGGGAAGAGGAGGGGCATCTAGGGGAAGAGGCAGAGAATCTCAAGGAAGGGGTGGAACATCTAGAGGAAAGGGTGGGGCATCTAGGGGAAGAGGAGGAGCCTCTGTCAAATAGAGGAAGTGTGTACAGGAAGAGGAATAAGGTATTTACATGGATCTATTTGCTGGAGGGGAGTGGTACTTTTACATGGGACTGTGTGATGGAAGGGGCTGAATTGGGAAGTGATATTTTTACGTGAAGCTGTATACTGGAGGATGCTACAGTGATGGTTTTACATAGAACTTATATTGGAGGGGAGGGTCGTTTTGACATGGGAATGTATAGTGGAGGGGAGGGGTGGTTTTCCATGGGCCTGTATATTGGAGAGCGGTGAGGGTTTTACATGGGACTGTATATTGGAGAGCGGTGATGGTTTTACATGGGACTGTATATTGGAGAGCAGTGATGGTTTTACATGGGGCTGTATATTGGAGGGCAGTGATGTGTTTACATGGGACTGTATATTGGAGGGCAGTGATGTGTTTACATGGGACTGTATATTGGAGGGGAGGGATGGTTTTACATGGGGCTGTATATTGGAGGGGAGGGATGGTTTTACATGGGGCTGTATATTGGAGGGCAGTGATGTGTTTACATGGGACTGTATATTGGAGGGCAGGGATGGTTTTACATGGGACTGTATATTGGAGGGGAGGGATGGTTTTACATGGGACTGTATATTGGAGGGCAGGGATGGTTTTACATGGGACTGTATATTGGAGGGGAGGGATGGTTTTACATGGGACTGTATATTGGAGCGGGGGTTTACATGGACTGTATATTGGAGGGGGGGTTTAGCATGGGACTGTATATTGGAGGGGCGGGGTGGTTTTCCATGGGACTGTATATTGGAGGGCAGTGATGGTTTTACATTGGGACTGTATATTGGAGGGGGGTTTTACATTGGGACTGTATATTGGAGGGGGTTGGTTTAGCATGGGACTGTATATGGGAGGGGAAGGGTGGTTTTACATGGGACTGTATATTGGAAGGGAGGGGTGGTTTTCCATGGGACTGTATATCGGAGGGGAGGGAAGGTTTTACATGGGACTGTATATCGGAGGGGAGGGATGGTTTTACATGGGACTGTATATTGGAGGGCAGTGCTGGTTTTACATGGGACTGTATATTGGAGGTGACATCACAGACAATAAATGGGATAAACCTGACCTGACCATTATAATGGAGGACGCTCACTGACCCTCAGACACCAATTCCCATAGGGTCAGAGCAGCAGCAATGCATTGTGGGAAGGCTCTGCACAGGACTAATGGGCCGAGCACTCGCTGCCTTCTATACATGAGGGGGCGGCTGTTCCCTCTTGGTCCCAACTCTTTTGGGATCTTCATGTTGGGGCAGGGACTCTCTAGACCATGGGGACTCCTTGGGTATTTTGGACACAGTATAAGCTCCTCCCCCCTGTGATGGTTCCCAGCATGCAGTGCGGCCTTCTGATGTTGGGGATTCCGGGGTGTCAGTAACTTGGTGCACTACACATGATATAAGGCCGGCATCCCATAGAAGCCTATGTATGTGCAGATACCATGCGGCCCCTTCCCCTATAGAGAGTGCAGAGCGGCTGCTTCCCCCGTATCTCACACTTGTGTCATCTCCCCTCAGAGATCATTTAACTCTGTATATTTTCCAGTAGGGGGGGGGGGGGGGAGGCTTATATTGGTGATGAGCCCTTGGAGGGAGCTGCCGGCCCAAACCAATAGTAGTGGAGTCACCAATTAATGCCAGCGCGGTGCAGTATACAGAACTGTGTGACTGGCTCCCTATGGAAAACATTGTGCAGGTGTAAGAACCGCTTCCTGACATTGGACGTATGGTCACCTCTAATACAGCAAGGTGCTCCCACAAATGGAGGTCCCCATACATCCAGGACATCATGTGGGCTCACAGGAAGCGACTGCATGATCAGCACATGTATATTACAGCCGGCTTAATGTGATATCACCTAGGACTGGAGTTTACTCTGGTTTTGACCGATTAACCTCTTAGATGCTGCCGACAATTGCTGCTGTACGTTTAAGGCGAAGGAACAGGTCCCTGCATCTCCATTAGCTCCCGGGACGTGATCGCTTCCACTACAACCCGGAGGCCTAACAAAGGCTAACAAGTTCTCTGTGACATCACCACCAAAAACAAGGCTGAGTCAAGTCCCTAGAGGGACAAATGTAAACATAAAAAGGGAAAAAAAATATGTAAAAACACAAAAAATAGAGTGAAACACGCACACTGATTTTTTACCATTACAATTGACAACAGCAATTGACAAGCTTCAGAGCCCTTACCACCTCAATGATGGGTATATATGGCAGTAAGTGACCAAGCTCCAGACCCCTTACCACCTCCATGATGGGTGTATAAGGCAGAGAGTGACCAAGCTCCAGACCCCTTACCACCTCCATGATGGGTATATACATTAGCGAGTGTCCAAGCTACAGAATACTCACCACTTCCGTGATGTGTGCATACGTCAGCGCGTGACCAAGCTCCAGACACCTTACCACCTCCATGATGGGAATATACATCAGCAAGTGACCAAGTCCAGACTCCACCCCCATGATGGGTATATACGTCAGAGAGTGACCAAGCTCCAGACCCCACACCACCTCCATGATGGGTATATACATCAGTGAGTAACCAAGCTCCAAATCCCTTATACCTCCATGATGGGTATATACATCAGCAAGTGACCAAGCTCCAGACCCCTTACCACCTCCATGATGGGTATATAGGTCAGCGAATGACCAAGCTCCAGACCCCTTACCACCTTCATCTTGAGTATATACATCAGCGAATGACCAAGCTCAAGACCCCTTACCACCTTCATCTTGAGTATATACATCAGTGAGTTACCAAGCTCCACACCCCTCGCCACCTCCATGATAGATATATACATCAGCAAGTGATCTAGCTCCAGACCCCTCACCACCTCCATTATGGATATAGACATCAGTGAGTGACCAAGCTCCAGACCCCTTACCACCTCCATGATGGATATATACGTCAGTGAGTGTCCAAGCTCTAGACCCCTCACCACCTCCATGGTGATTTGGAAGATTTCACCTGTTCTGGTACTTTGGGAGGGTTTGCAAATGGAACATGTTATCCACCAAAATCTGTGTTCCAAAAACCAAATAGCACTCCCTCCCTGCCATGCGCCCAAACAGCAGTTTGCACCCACACATTGCCAAACTTTGAAAAAATTGCATAATACATTTTGTGGTTCTTTTTTCCCAGAAACTTTTGTGAAAATGAAGTATTTTCAACTAAAATAGCAGATATTTTGGAAACATTTTATTTTTACAACCTAATTCTAAATAAATCAGTGAAACCCCTGTGGGGTCAATATACTCACTGCACGCCTGGACATATTCCTTAGGGGTGTAGTTTCGAAACTGGCGTCTTTTCAGAGGGGTTAAGTGAATAAGGAAGTTTGTTTTATGCGGGATGAGTAGATGTTTTTGTTGGCGCCATATTGGGGTTTATATGACACTTTGATCGTTATTTTTAAGTATATTAGAAGGCGGAATAAAAAAAATCCAGCATTCCGGTGCTTTTTTTTTTTTTTTTTACAGCGGTCACCGTGCAGTCGATGTGATTTGTTAGTTTCACTCCGTGGGCCGATACGATTACGGTGATGCCCAATTTCTACATTCTGTATGTTGTAGTTGTGGCTTTTGTTGTGTAAAGCAATGTTGATGCACTGCTATCTATATCTATATATTTTTTCTCTGCACATGGGGCTGTGTGAGGTTTTCTTTCTCTTGTGGGATGAACTGATGTTTTTGTTGGTACCACTTAGCGCTGTGTTTCTCAAATCCAGTCCTCAAGTCCCACCAACAGGTCAGGTTTTCAGGATTTCCTCAGTATTGCACAGGTGATATAATTATGGTCAGTGCATTCCATGGGAGATCCTGGAAACATGACCTGTTGGTGGGACCTGAGGACCGGAGTTGAGAAACACTGACTTAGGGGCTTATGTGACTTTTTTCATCACTTTTTGTTCCACTTTATGTGCTGTGGGATGAAGAAAAAGCGCAATTCTGTCATTTGTTCAATTTTTTTTACGGCCTTGATTGTGTGGGTTAAATAATGTGACAGATTTATAGATGAGGTCACTAATCATGTACTAAATATGTGTTCATTTTGGTCTTTTTTGTGGCAGAGTCTGTAATGGTGAAGGGGCGGTGCGGGTTTTATGTCTCTATTTTTACAGTAACTTTTTTTTACTTGTCCTAATAGGAGGACTTGAGTCAGCGATTCATTAGATCGCTGCTACAATACATAGCAGTACATAGCTGTACTGCACCTGGCAATCACCATGCCTGGCTGTGACCTCTCGACTTGGCCAGGTGTGATGACGTCATAGACACGCTTGACAAAGGGGGTGTGTCCATTGTTTTCCCCAAAACGTTGCGGACCGGACACCACACCGATGAGTATATACCTATTGTAGCTGCTTGCAAGTCTATGTTGCTATTGAGTTATAGGCGTTATCTGATTTAGGAACACTAATGTGAATATGCTGCAAACAGAAAGATGAGCTCTCTGATTGGATACAGCACAATAAGCCAATGTTCAATATGACCACAATATGAAGTTGGACTTCAGTTATCCACTGGTCTAATACGTGACCACTGTGCAATATAATGTATACATGCTCATTGATGAAATTGAATACAAGCTAACGTTTAAAGAAGATTGTTAGGAAATTTTTCTTTTGGACATGACAATCTAATATATATGTATGCTGAATTAAATAAACAGGTGGGATTGTCTTTGCATTGATTGAAAAGTGCTGCATTATAATATAAAGAGTCATAGACAACCCTCAAGGCTTCCAGGTTGTCCTGGAGACCATCGGCACCTTGTGGGGGACAGAGAGAGCTTCCTCCTTCTATATTTCCTTTAGTTGCTGCGGTCACATTTCACCATGGCATCTGAGGGGTAACCGGCAGTGACTGGAGTAACCTTTGGTCCCGGGCGATGCTGCCGGACACCGGCTGTAAGATACCTCATTTCCCACAGTGATCGTGCAGACTCTTTTTTTGAGCATTGCACGATTTCCATGATCATTTTGCATTAACCTCTCCCCGAACATGAGGTCAACTTCTGTCAAATATCAGGAAAGGGTTAAAGAAGCGATAATATTTCTGACAAGGACTTGGATTGGAACGAGACTCCATCACAAAGTGTCAAAATTGCTGAGAATGATCACACAGCGCTATTCATTCTGCTTAACCCCTTAGGCCATGTTCACACGGCTTAAAATGGGCCGTATTTCGGTCCGTAATTACGCGCAGAAGTGCGCAAATTACGGGCTGAAAACGGCCCATTCATTACGGTAATTCACAGTTCTCATAGAGAACTATGGATTACGTCTCCTCTCCCCGCCCGGCGAAGCCGCCGGGCGGGGAGATAATTGACATGTGAATTACTAGCCGCAAATACGCGCCGCTAGCAATTAAAGTCTATGGGCCGGCGAAGTGCCGGCCCCCTGCTCAGTCCCCCGCTCCCGCCCCCGGCCACACGGCGTAATTGCGGGGCGGAATTACGCCCCGCAGTTAAGCCGTGTGAACATAGCCTTAAGGACCCGGCGATTTTTTTTTTGTTTACACGTTCGTTTTTCCCTCCTCGCCTTCCCAGAGCCATAACTTTTTTATTTTTCCACCTACATAGACCTATGAGGGCTTTTATTTTGCGGGACAAGATGTACTTTCTAATGGTGTTATTCACTGTACTATAGAATATACTGGAAAACTACAAAAATAATCCAAGTGGGACAAATTGTATAAAAACCATGTTTGCGGGTGTTTTGCTTTTATGGCGTTCAATCTTCAGTAAATATAATGTGTTCCCTGTATTGTACAGGTTGATACACATCCGGCAATATCAAATATGTAGGGTTTCCATTATGTTTTGGTACTGTAAAAAAAATTCCAAACATTTTCTATTTTTGAAATTTGCGCCGTGGCGCCATTTTGTGCGACCAATAACTTTTTTGTACTAACACCTACAGATGTCAGTGTGGCGGCACTTTTTGCGGGCTGAAGTGCACATTTTTATTGCTAGCAGTTTGGAATGCATGCGACTTTTTTGATCACTTTTATTTCAATTTTTAAGTGACATAAAATGACCAAAAAACGCAATTTTGGCGTTTGGAATTTTTTTTCTTCTCTGGTGTTTTGCGTACGGAAGAAATGATGTTATATGTTTATATATTGGACTTTTTCAGATGCGACAATACCAAATATGTCTAACTTTTTATTATTTTATTGTTTTTATTTGTAAAATGGTTAAAGGGGCGATTTGAACTTTTTAATACTTTTTTTGTACTTTATTTAGGTACAAAATAAAATTATTTCTTTTTTTTTTACTTTAACATTGAGTCCCCCTATGGTGCTTGACCACTAGGGGGAGCGATCGTTAATACAGCCTAATGCATTGTATATACCAGTGTTTCTCAACTCCAGTCCTCAGGACCCACCAACAAGTCATGTTTTCAGGATCTCCCACAGAATGCACTGACCATAATGAAATCACCTGTGCAGCATAATGATATCACCTTTGCAATGCTAAGGGAATCCAGAAAACATGACCTGTTGGTGGGTCTTGAGGACTGGAGTTGAGAAACACTGGTATAGACAATGCATTAGACTGTACCAAGATGGCGGTTTCGCCACTTCCTTCCTGGGGCCAGAAGTGGGGCAATCGAGGACATGGCAGCCTTCACAAGACTCCCCGCTGCCATGTCCAGGTATTGGATAGCCCCTTCAGGGACCCTGGGACGTCCTCATACATTCAGGGTCATTGTAGTCAATGGGGTCCATGGGGCGACATCGCTGTCGGTGACAGATCCTCCTTGGGGCGACATCGCTGTCGGAAAGGTTACCGATTCGGGACTGTCATTATTTTCATTGTCCTGTTCCTTTGTTGGAAGAGAAAACTGGAAACAACAATATGAACTGAGCCTTAGTGACTGTGTTGGACACATACACACCCAGCAACACAGGCGGCGTGATCGATACATCTGCACTTGTTACTATTCTGCGGTGTAGACCTAAGTGCTCGCTGCCATGGAGTTCGGGGCTCACTGGGATGCCAGCAGTCTCCTTGAGGGCCCCAAGCTCCATGGCAGTGGGCCCCGAGGTAGTAAGCAGCGCAGGTGGCGTGATATACCAATAATATCACGCCCCCACATCACGCTCAAGCTCCTGGCGCAGGCTTCTCAGTGGGGGAAAGAGGAGAGGTGAGTCAATTTCTTTTATTTTTAATAACAGAGGGCAGTATATGGCCACAGGGGGCATTTATATACCTACAGAGGGCATGTGTTCATCTACAGGGGGCTGTAGACACCTACATGTCATGTAGAAACCTACAGGGGGCAGTATACAGGTCTGGGGGAATGTATAAACCAATATCGGGAAGTATACAGGTACCAGGGGAATGTATAACCCTATAGGGGGCAGTATACAGGTACAGGGGGAATGTATATAACTAATGGGGTAAGTATACAGGTACAGGGGGAATGGATATACCTAAATGGGGCAGTATACAGGTACAGGGGGCATGTATATACCAAAATGGAGCAGTATACAGGTGCAGGTGGCATGTACATATCTACAGAGAGTATATATTTACAAGGGGCATGTATACCTACAATAGGCTGTATACCTACAGTGGCTTCTATATTCCTGCAGGGGGCATGTATACACCTACAAGGTGCTGTATGCAACTTCAGGGAACATATATACTTACAGGGTGCTGTAAATACCTACATCGAGTCTATATATCTAACTACCTAAAGAGAATAAACCTTAACAGGGCTTTTATATCTATCTACCAGGGACCTATATACCTACTTAGAGGGGGGTTTACTTATCTGTCTGCTTAGTTTTGGGGGTTGTACCTATCTACTCTATTGGGGGTTTACTTACCTACTATATGGTGACAAAAAAGAAGATCAAAATTTAGTACACCAACTGGAGCACTTTTATTGTTTGGGGCACAGAGGGGTCATTATTACCATTCGGGGCATTATGGACGGAGATGGGAAATGGTAGGGAAGTGCTATAAAAGTGAGGAATCTAAGACGCCTGTGTCTTAAATTCTGCAGGGAAGAGTCATGTTGGTCTGGAGTCTCTGGCCCAGATGGAGATGAAAAGGGAGAGAGAAAATAACTCGTCAGAGAAGAGAACGACTCATCAAACAAGACATCTCCGGTAAGTTCCTGCATGTAAATTTACTGTAATCACTTATTTGAGCAGAGTGCATGCCTACAACTGGTATCTACTACTGTATGATCAATGTATGGCGGTAATATTGGTCGTAGTGCAATGGATTATATTCAGTAACGGTATTGAGTATTGTTCAGTGACTATGTGATGGCAATATGTGGTCATGGTGTTGTGATATTATTCAGTCAGCATGTGGTCACGTTGTGGCGGTATATGGTCTTAGTGGAATTTTTGGTAATAGCCTTGGGTTGCTGGTTTTGTGGAGATGTGTTTGGAAACTGTATAACCATTATTTAGTGGTTTTATACTTAGTACTTTGTGTTTCATATATATATGTATGTTATTATATGTGGGAGGGAGCGACATATATCTTTAGACCTTTTCAGTTTACTAGCCGGTGTCTTTCTGCAGTTAGGTGAGGGAGACTCAGAAGCCCCAGCGCCCCACCTTGATTACAGGTAGGTGTGATTAAGTAATCACACCCGTGTGTATAAGTCAAAGCGAGACCGGGTGGGACATGAGGCAGGGACACACAGTGGGCCCTTAAAATCAACTCCTTTGGTGGGCCCTAGGCTTCACATAGGATGTTCTCTCATAATCCTTGTTTTCCAAGTTCAAGACTCACAGGTAAAGATTTCTTTCAAAAACCATGGCTCTTTACACCAGTGACCCAGCAAGGATGGACAAGGATAGAAACCAGACGGCGGCCAGAATATTAGAGCTCACCCTGGAGATAATCCACGTGATCACCGGAGAGGTGAGCGTCTCACATGACATCACTCCTATCTCTATTAATAAGACAGGACATGACTGGAAGGTGAAGGCTCCTTAGAATCTATGTAGTGATCGGGGTCTCCCCATACACAGGATTACACAGTAGTGAAGAAGTCGTCTAGTGAGTGTGTGGCCCCCCGTGTGTCAGGAGGATGGAGCAGCACCCAGAGCCCCGAGCCTCCACCTCATTTACTGATACAGAAGATCCTAGAGCTGAGCAGCAGGATGACTGAGCTGCTGACTGGAGAGGTGAGCACTGCTGGGAATGCTGGGACATTATAACCCCAAGGGATGAAGTGTCTGGAGGAGAATTGAATCATTGTCTGTGTCAGGTTCCTATAAGGTGTCAGGATGTCGCTGTCTATTTCTCCATTGAGGAGTGGAAGTATTTAGAGGGACCCAAGGATCTGTACAAAGACATCATCATGGAGGATCAGCCACCCATCACATCACCGGGTAAGAGGAGACCTCCCTGATTATAGAGGAGACCAGGTGTGAGGGTCACCTAGATCCCCATCATCTTATCATCACATAGAAACAATAGATTCAGTCCCTGTGTTTATGTCCCATAGATGGATCCAGTAGGAGAAATCCACTAGAGATTCCCCATCCTCTATATTCCCAGGATGATCCAGAGGAAGAGCAGAACCTCCCACTGGATGATCAGGTAGATGAAGCTGAGATTCCTGGAAATCCTCTATAGATTGATGTAATGAAGCTTCTCCAAATTCTCCTACAGCAGCAGTGGCGTATACGCCATATAGTTTTATAGTTTGTAAGGCTGAAAAAAGACAAGACGTCCATCCAGTTCAGCCTGTTGTGCTATTGTTGGAAGCGGCTACAAATGGTTTCTGGTTCCATAAAAGATTGTGTAACCTTCCTCCTGGTTGGACTTGCACTTGGCAATGAAGATTCAATGTGGATGAATGTAAAGTTCTGCAATGTAAATCATCCACTAAAATAACAGCACAATGCCAGTCAGCTGCCTCTAAGGCTACAGAATACTGTCAGGGACTCACCAGTTATGGACATAATCTTTGTGCTTTACAAGACATTAGTGCATCCTCATCTTGATTATGAAGGACAGTTTTTGGCACCAGGGATGAAACCATCTGAAGAGGAGAAACCACATTAATGAGATGTGTAAAAGCTGTGACATTACTGAATAATGGGAATGAGCAGCTTCTACTTCAGAAGGGATCCTTCCATGTGGCAACAACACATTGGTCTGTACAATCCTTGGGGGAATGTTGGCCCTGTCTGATCGGCCACTTAGGAGACCTTCTTTAGTACAGATTGGTTCCTGCCTTCTGGAGGGTTTGACCTTCACCTGAATGTAGGATAAACTCTGCTCCTTGTTGCTTTGTCTTAGGTCCTTAATATGGAATCCTTGTAGGAAAGGTCCAGAGGAGCGATGAGTGGACCTGAAAGCCCTGGTTCAGTGTCAATAACTGGTAAGAACCTTCCAGAAATCTTCTCTTTTATTCTGTCCTTATAAATCGCAGACGCCATTTACTTCCAACATTCTTCCTGCTTCCAATGGAGTAGATGTACAATATAACAATAGATCCTGCTGACTGTTCCCACTTTATTTATGGCCCTGGTACAATGTGACCCCAAATGGCTACAAACCCCTCTGTACAGATACAATTACAGTCACAGAACTGGAGAGCAGATACAGATTCAGAGTGACGGCTGCAGGATCATATAAGAGAGAACCTTCCATATAGGAACTTACATTTAAAGCCTCGGTTTTTCAGCCTTTGGGACTTGGGTCCCTCAGGGTCTATGTAGCATCTTAGTCTTTTGCTCCTCCCATGCGGTGCTTGTTTCTCAGTACCACACTGTAGCATCATAGCTGTGGGGGGAGGTGGGAAGCACTAGTTTAATCTAGGTTGATGATATTTGTTCCAGGAAACATTGAATCATTGAAAAATCTACAGGATAATGAATGGACACATGAGGTGTCTGTCATAACAGGTGAGTTTGTTGATATATAACACAACATCTTTATGAGGGATCAGTCATATCTGATCAGCTTCTATGAGACGGTAAAACCTAGGTGACAGCAGGTTAGTGACGCACGGCTCTGACTTTTTGTGTGACTATGAAAAGAGAACCTTATATGGATTTGCTGTCTGTATTTTGAAACATTTCTAACTTAGAATTTATAAAATTTCAATTCTGTTTTGGAGAAAAAATATTTTTTAGGTGAAGACAATGAGAGCCCCTCATGGACATCAACTAATGCCTCCATATTACGAAAAAAGATGATCAATCAAAAATGGACAAAACAGGAACCAGACATCTGAGACTTCACAGAAATAAACGACCATTGTCATGCCTGGAATGTGGGAAGAATTTTGTTAAGAAATCACAACTTATTAGACATCAGAAAACTCACACAGGGGAGAAGCCATTTCTATGTTCAGAATGTGGGAAGAGTTTTATTAAGAAATCACATCTTGTTAGACATTACAGAGCTCACACAGGGGAGAAGCCATTTTCTTGTTCTGAGTGTGGAAAAAAGTTTAAGGGTCAATCAAGCCTTATCAAACATCGGATAAATCACACTGGGGAGAAGCCCTATTTATGTTCAGAATGTGGGAAATGTTTTCATCATAAAAATACTCTTATTGCACATCTGATAAGTCACACTGTGGGGAAGCCATTTTCATGTCCAGAATGTGGAAAACAGTTTAAGGCTTCATCAAATCTTTATAAACATTGAAAAATTCACACTGGGGAGAAGCCCTATTCATGTACAGAATGTGGGAAAAGCTTTGCCTGGAATAAAAGTCTTATGGATCATCAGAGAACTCACACAGGAGAGAAGCCATTTTTAGGTTCAGAATGCGGAAAAGGGTTTCGTTACAGAACTGATCTTAACCGATATCAGAAAGCTCACAAAGGAGAGAAGCCATTTTCTTGCCCAGAATGTGGGAAATGTTTGAATCGGAAATCATATCTTGTTCAACATTTAAGGATTCACACAAGAGAGAGAATAGAGTAATGTACAGACATCGGAGAACTCACATAGGGAAGAAATTACGTGTAGCTGGTATGGAGAACCATTGTAGGAGCTGCTGTGTCAGGAGAGAAGCCATTGTAATGTTCAGATTGTAGGAAGTGTGGCCGGTGTGGAGAACCATTGTAGGAGCTGCTGTGTCAGGAGAGAAGACATTGTAATGTTCAGGGTTTTTAGGAAGTGTGGCCGGTGTGGAGAACCATTGTAGGAGCTGCTGTGTCACCTACACGACTGGACTGCACATATGTGGCACTGAAATGTCTCAATAAAAAGTATCATAAAAATAAAAGATCATTGCTTCCCCCCAAAGACTTCTATTCTGATCTCAGTAACATCTATTGTGTGTATGTGGTCTGGATCATCAGTGATAATTGTCCCTGGGATGGGGAAGGTCAGGGGTTCATTTTGGAACAATGAGAACAATTCTCCCCAATAAACTGTTACCAGTAAAATATAACTTTTTAAGCAACATTGATATTCTTAATTACAGTAAGTGTCCGCTTGTAAGAAATGTTAATTATTATTAACAATATTAATATTCAAGAATATTAATATTGAACAACAACAATATTCCCACCTAGATTCTCAGGGGACGGTCAGCGAAGAAAGAGATATCACCGACAAATGTATAAAAAAGATTATATTTTATCCAGAATGAAATGGGGTACAATGGGGTAAAAATATATTAATAATAATACACAACAAAATGGTCACAAAAACAATAAGGATAAAATCAGTAACAAGGAAAGAATATCAAACCATAGCATATCAAAACCTATATAACCACACCCTGTGAAACAACAAAAGAGAATAATCAAACAATACAATAACTCCTGAACAAAAACAACAATCCCTAAAATGGAGAATTATCCAAAAATAGCTACCAGAATCAGAACTAAGGTCCTCCTGGTTTACTACATAAGACCTTCCAATGGACTTCTTTACTCTCAGGAGCTTGGAGCTCAGAAGCCTCCTGTCCTCAGCAGCTCTGTCCCCTCAGCTATCCAGCTCTGGGTATTTATATCATTCTTCCAGCCAAAAAGGTTGCATTGGCAAAAACTAATATCTATCTTGGGATCTGCTGAATCATCTCTGTCTCCCCCCAAATGTATAAATAAAATCATCCGGAGACGGACATACTGTCTCTTCTGTCATCCATAGACAATTTTGTAAATATAACTTGTTTGACTGAAAAACTGCCAGTCTATAACTGAATTTTATAAGGCCGATCTTTATCTGTCTATATACAAAGAAGTCAACTTTCAAATGCTGCTTAGTCTGCAAGTCTGTATAGGCTTCTAAAAGATCCTTTTTGATATGTAGAAGGAAAATACACAAGTACCAGATATTTATCTTTTCTGCATTGTTTTTAGGCAAACAGTGTTTACAGTTCAATTGCCTGACTCAACTCACTATGGAACTGCTAGAAACCTGTTCAAAAGCAGTAGCCCTTTTAGCTAACTCTCCACTTACAATTACATATACAGTATAAGTTTAATATACACATATTTCTTCATAAATCACATTTACAGATTATTCACATTTACGCATATCTTACACGCTGTTATAAGGAATATCTAGCAGCAAGAAAGGCAATCAAACTCAAGGCTTTGTAGTCCTGTTTTCTCTGCAGAACTGGCACAGTTGTAGGTTTGATGACCTCAGTGACGGCTGCTGTGTGTGAATGGTCTGGAGCATCATTGAGAATTGTCACTGGAAGGAATGACCCCAATAAACTATTACAAGTGAAATATAAAATATTTCTCTAAGGATCATTGATATCCTCAAAGGGGTATTCTCTTTTCATTGATTATCTTTAAACTTGTAGGGAAAGGTAAATAAAGACTGTTACCAAATACACTGATTTTTCTTCTCTTCAGAATTAGCAATAGATCTTATCCCCTATATTTTCACAACAGTTTCCATAGTTATAGGCAGGAGCAGTGGTTGGGATGATGACTCAAGACTGAAGAAGAGATGCAAAAAGAAAATTGGCAGAGTGTAAAAGTCATGTGGCCCCCAAAAATCAGTCAGGCACCCTGATCCAGCCTGGGTCTTAGGTTTTCTTGCATGAACTGTTCAGTTCAGGTTGGGGAGAGAGAAAAAACAGAAATATTAAAACTTTTCCACGGTTGTGTTACCCTGGCTCTGGAACACCATAAGTCAAAATAACAACATCAGCATACTCCTATATACCACAAATACACTCACCGGCCACTTTATTAGGTACACCATGCTAGTAACGGGTTGGACCCCCTTTTGCCCTTTAGAACTGCCCCCAATTCTTCGTGGGATAGATTCAACAAGGTGTTACAACGATGCTCAATTGGTACCAAGGGGGCCCAAAGAGTGCCAAGAAAATATTCCCCACACCATGACACCACCACCACCAGCCTGAACCGTTTTATACAAGGCAAAGGGTGGATCCATGCTTTCATGTTGTTGACGCCAAATTCCCGACCCTACATCCCGAATGTCGCAGCAGAAATCGAACTCAGCAGACCAGCAACGTTTTTCCAATCTTCTACTTTCCCCAATTTCGATGAGCTTGGGCAAATTGGAGCCTCATTTCCTGTTTCTTAGCTGAAAGGAGTGGCACCCGGTGTGGTCTTCTGCTGCGTAGCCCAAACTGCCTCAAAGTTCGCCGTACTGTGCGTTCAGAGATGCTCTTCTGCCTACCTTGGTTTTAACGGGTTGGCTATTTGAGTCACTGTTGCCTTTCTATCAGCTCGAACCAGTCTGCCCCCTTCTCCTTTGACCTCTGGCATCAACAAGGCATTTCCGCCCACAGGACTGGCCGCTCACTGGATGTTTTTTCTTTTTCGGACCATTCTCTGTAAACCCTAGAGATGGTTGTGCGTGAAAATCCCAGGAGATCAGCAGTTTCTGAAATACTCAGACCAGCCCTTCTGGCACCAACAACCATGCCACGTTCAAAGGCACTCAAATCACCTTTCTTCCCCATACTGATGCTCGGTTTGAACTGCAGGAGATTGTCTTGACCATGTCTATATGCCTAAATGCACTGAGTTGCCGCCATGTGATTGGCTGATTAGAAATTAAGTGTTAACGAGCAGTTGGACAGGTGTACCTAATAAAGTGGCCGGTGAGTGTAGACAGCCCAGACAGGGTGTCCAACCCTATAACTCCAACATAATTATACAAAGTCTGGGCTGAAATAAAACTTTCTTGAACCAAAATTCTTTTTCTAAGGTCTCACTCTATGGTTATTGCTGCCTAATTAAGATTTTTATACATTCTTTAGAAAGCACTTTTAAAGCTTGCAGAGTAATCTTTATAAATAGCGGTATATAATCAGGCAATCATCGGAAGACAAGCAGTTATCATAGGATACACAAAACACAATATGTGTATAATTCAATATGCTGGTGTGGCGCTACTCAGACAGAACTCACTAACTCACTAACTTGTACGCCTCTCGGTATCCGACTTGCCGTTGCACATAGATATCGCTCCAAACAAAAATTCTCTTTCAAATCCTAAATGTGGTAGATTCCAAGACTTTCAATCGAGAGCCTAGTCCTCTCGTCTGCTACAGGTAAATGGCACTGCGCCTGTGCAATGTTTCGGGGCGGACCCCTTTCTCAAGCTCAGCTATGGTAGGCATATAGTAGGCTTAAGTAGTGTCTAACGTCTTTTGTTAACCATTTAAATACTGATATTTTTACTATTGCACTATCCAAGCCTACATTTTTTACACAATCTATAAAACAACAATTACCGTTTGCCACCTAATTTTCAAAGGAAAGTATTCCAATTGCACTCCTCGTTCAAACCTGACAGACTGACTGCATCTAATTTGGATATCCAATATACTTCCTTTTGCAATAACCACCTTTTGATTTCTTCTTGATCACTACCTTATATTTGCTCCAACACTCGCCATTTAATATTGCTACTATTATGATTAAACTCTAAAAAATGTTTTGCTACAGATGTTTCTCCGAATTTTTTCTGTATCCCTACTTCATCCTTCCCTACTATTTGTCTAGTTTTAAATAACCTTATTTGTGAACGGTGCTCATTTATTCTAATTTTGACTTGTCGACTAGTCTGTCACACATATACTTTCCCGCAGGGGCACTTCAGCATGTAAACTACTCCACTAGAATTACATGTATGAAAGCCCCTGCATTGTATTTTATAACCTCTAGTGGAATGGTTCACAAAATCTCCTCTGATAATTCCTGTGCAATTTTGGCAACTGAGACAAGGAAATGTACCAACCTAGGATTATCCAATAATAATTTGCCGTATTTAGTGTCGCTCTGTAAAATTTTCCATGCCTTCATAATAGCGTACTTCACTATCCCTGCATGATCATCATATATAGTGACAAAATCAATGTTGTTTTCAAAACTCTTATTTTTAGATTTTTCTTTTTTTAAATCAGATCTTGGTATACTGCCAATTTAATTAGCTATTTTAGTGACATACCTGCTAGGATAGCCCCTATTAACAAACTTTTCCCCCATACTATTTTTATTTTTCTGATATTACTCATCTGTGGTGCAAATTCTACGAATTCTTGAAAATTGACCTTTGGGAATCCCTTTAGCTACATTAAGGGCATGGAAACTATCGTAGTGTAAACAATTGTAAATGAGACCTGTAATGCAGCTGCGCTTGCTTTCATACATTTATTTGAATTTCTTTAGACCTAGCATACATCGACGTTCAGTCATCACGAGTCCATATAAAGTCCTTTGAAGGATAACACGCAAGTAGTAAATATCAGGTAAATACCTTCTTATATATTACCATTCCATGGGATAGCAGAGGAGCAGCTTGGACAACCGACTGAGCGTTGCACGGATGCAACGTTTCGAGGAAACTCCGCCCCCTTTGTTAAGCATGCCCGCTGTTTCTGCTCACTTCCTTTTGTATGTTACAACCATTTACCCTTACCATACTAGACTATTTTAAAAACACTCTAAAATTTAGGTCCTCATTGAGTCCTTTTGGATCTTGGGAACTAGATATAATAGTGGAGCCTTGGGATGTTCAACGGTAAGAAGTTTTCTAGTGTTATTATCTATAATTCCAGATGTTTCAGCTTCTACAAGAATTTGATCTATTTTCATTTTCACTCTTTTTGTGGGATCAGTAGTGGATCGTTGGTACACTGTGGGGTCTCCTTATTGCCTTTTCGGCTTCTTTTAAATAACATGCTTTATCTAACAAGACAATTGCCCCTCCCCTGTCTGCCTTCTTGATAATTATTTCTTCATCTTTTTTGTAATTCTTTTAAGGCATGGTATTGATCTTTGGTAAGGTTGTGTTTGCTAGTATTTTTCAGCATTTTCCATTTTTCTTTTACTTCTTTTTAACTACTTGCTCAAATGTGTCTAGTGTAGAATAAATTTTTTTTGGATCATACGTACTTTTTTATATATTTTACTAAGTTTTTCTTGTTTTTTAAATTTTTTATCACCAAACATCATGCGCAACCTAATCTTACGACAAAAATAGTAAAAATCCTTTTCAAATTCAAAATATTCAACATTTTTATGAGGAATAAAGTTAAGTTCTTTATTAAGTGCTTCTTGTGCAGATTCTGTAAGGGACTTAGAAGATAAGTTAACAACAAGTTCATCTATTTCTTCTTTGTTGTGGCTTTTTTCCTTTCTTTCCACTTGTTTGCTCTTCTGACATTCCGCTGCTTGTACTGCCCGTTTCTTTTGGATCTTGTAAAAAAGGTTTGTTGTGTCTTGATCTCAGAGTCATGCGATTGCCTTCAGATGCTTCTGATTCAGAAGATGTACTATTAGTTGTTTTTTTATGGAAAAACCGTCTCTGATTTCTTCTTTCTCTTGCCCATGTATAGACTCTATCTTGTGAGTAGTCTTTAGTGTCTCTCTCAAACTTGCGAAGTTTGGTAGTCATCATCTGTTCCTTCATTTTTTTCATATTTGTATTGATCTCTTCTTGTATCTTAGTGAAGAGTTCTGTCTGAGTTTCTTTTAGTTCAGTCTCTATTTTCTCAATATCTTCTTGTAGCATTTTTAATGCTAATTTTATGTGTTGTACCGTTGGTAGCATCAGGTCGAGTGAATACCGGTTACTAATCGCATACCATTTTTCAACATAATTGCGATAATCTTGCAAGAGGATCGGTAATAATGGGCTTCTTAACCCTCGAGGAATACGTTGCACTTTGATGTATTCGGTCAACGTTGACCTCCCCCATACTGACAAAACACATAACAGAACCTCTAATAGGAAATCATGGATAGATTGTAAGACTAGAGCAAAATAACCAAAACTAGACAAACCATCACAACCTCCCCCTTATAATAAGTGAGCTGGACATGGGGCATACACCGGCCTCTGCCCTCCTCACTTACAGTCCATGAGGATATACTGGGTTCAGGTAACTTATAAGTTCATTCTTGTGTATAAAGTTCAGAGCACGGTCATATTCTAGAGAGTGATGAGAAATTCTCATGTTTATGGGTTTTTCTAGACTGAATTGCAGGAATTCCATAATAAATGCTTCAATTTCTGAGGTGCCATAAATATATATTAAGTGGTTTGAATATGTCTGAACCTGTCTCTGAATGTGCCCTGATGTCTCCAGAAGATGGTGTTTTACATCTTGATATGTTTTTCAGCCGCCCTGTGAGTCAATGCCACTGGGCTGACTGCCAACTTAGGGCCACATGTATGAAACAGTTTCGGTCTAAAACTCACCTTTTTGCCTATAGAAACCTATGGGGAAAAAAGTGAGTTTTAGACCAAAACAGTTTCATACTTGTGGCCCTTAGTGTTAGAAGCTTTGTGAAAGATTTTGTTTGAGAGTTAATGATGAACGTATGATGGCAACTAGCCAAGTAGTCAGAATTGAATATGTGTAAGAGAGGATTGAGATTCTAACCAATTAAAGTGTGAATTGAAGTGTATTGACCAATTGGATGCAGAATGTCCACCAGATGCTAAAGTATCTGAACCAATCAAGAGTGCTGCTTTACCTATGCAACTTGCTCCAGAGGGTATATAGCAAATAACAAGATAAGTAAAGCTATCTCTAACTCAGTATGATGTATGCTATTAAACCCTATGCTACAGACAATATGAGGACTTCGTCCCAATAAGGACGGCCCCATCCGGAAACTTGACTAGAACGCCCTGGTGCACCCTGGTAAACAGGGGCCCAAAAGGTACTAATCCAAAATCCAAATAAAAAGTCTTATTGCCCAGACCCGTTTCCTCCCTAACTTCTACAGGAATTCCTCAAGACAACAGAATGTATGTAAGCAGTAGGGTCACACATAGATATAGTCAATAAGGACACAAATGCATAGATTGCAGGAGCATATTCAGACAAGATGTCCTGGATATAAGTCTATATGTTAAGTAAATAGCAGGGACATCAAACAGTTAAGTATGGGAGAAGCAGTGGTTAAAACAAACTTACCCCAGTAAGTCCGGGGCATAACCTAGCCCACTTACATGCCACCTCAATGAACTGGAGCGTAGGAGTGGGCTGCTGTCATTGATATCTCAGAGTCCCACCTGTAGGTGAACAATCCAGAGGGTATATAAAAAGCAATAGACCCCACATTCATTGGAAGCAGATGGGGACTGCTCGCTGATATTCTGTCTGAGGCTCTTCCTATTCCCTGTCGACGTCACTTCACTGGCTACACGAGAATCTGACACATAAATTCTGTAGATTTGACAGTACTAAAACTATATCAACACTAAACAGATATTTCAATAAAACATAACTTTTACTTATGTATCATTAAAATGAATAGAACCAAAAATTGGACTCCCCAACCAGCAGTGTGCATACAGTGAAGGAAATAAGTATTTGATCCCTTGCTGATTGTGTAAGTTTGTGCACTGACAAAGACATGAACAGTCTCTAATTTTAAGGGTAGGTGAATTTTAACATTGAGAGATAGAATATCCAAAATAAAATCCAGAAAATCACATTGTATCAATTATATAAATTTATTTGCATTTTGCAGTGAGAAATAAGTATTTGATCCCTCTGGCAAACAAGACTTGGTGGCAAAACCTGTGTTGCCCACATCATTCAGTGGGCAATTTTTTTTTTTAAAGAATGGAACTTACATGCAACCAATTTACTGAAGTTTGAATGAGGTCATACAGTTACTATGGGATAGAAAAGCAGAGACATACAGAGATAGACTTATTTACTATAATACAAGATTGTCATATCTTATGTAATCAGCAAAGATCACAATTAGTGTTGAGCGATTATTATCGACAAAGTTGAAATCGGCACAGTTTTTATGTTCGGATTTTTTCGATCACGCGATAATTTAGGTTAAAATCTGTGCATCATCTATTAATATCGTGCCATTATCAGCGCTTCCTGTCATTTTGGCGGCCAGCAAATCAGCTTAGAGAATAGAGCAGGGTGAGCTGGGTGTGCGACGTCATGACTGGGATGTGTATGGTTGCGATTGGCTGGAAAAATCACATGACCTCGTTTTACATAGAACAGCCCTTCCTGTTCTGCCTCAATGTGTGTCTGTGTATCATAAGAGCAGGACGTGTGCTCGGTCTCTGTCAAAACAGCTCAGCGAAACTGTTCTATTTGTTCCCCACAGACAACAAATGCTTTTTGGCTGTGAACATTAGAATTTAGGTAGATTAGAGATTTGCAGATTTTAGTTACTTAGGCTGAGAATTTTAAAGGAGCATCTAGCGCTGTACAGCTGCGAGGGGAGGGGGGGGAAGAGGGGCGAACACAGACAGACAGACAGGCTCTTTAAAGGAGAGTGGATATTGTGCAGCCCTGACTGTGTTTATACCCTGCAATGCAGTGGGTTTTTATTAACACTTTTTGGCCAGTTTTTTTGTGAAATATTACTTGTATGTTGTGCAGCCTGTACTTATATTAGGATACAGATCTTTGGTGCAGGCCAGCTTTGGTCATAGAGCCACCTTGCACTTAAATTTGAATACAGCAATTTTGTAGTCACCGCAGGTGTATTTGATAGGTGCCTCTGATTCACCCAGCGATGTCATATGCTGCCTTTGCCATAAAAGCATCAGTAGAGGCAAGAATCTTAGGTGTTTAACCACCACCAACATGTCTAGTCACAGTTGAGATGTAGGCAACACTTGGCCAAAAAAAGGCCACACTGATGCCGGGCTTCCAACCACTGTCACACCCTCTGTCTCCGCCTCCTCTGCCACCACCAAGCAATCCTCAGCTTCCCATGTCTCTGAGTCATGATCAGGGATCAGCCTCCGCTTCAGCCTCCACCGTCGCCCGAGTACCACCAGCACCACAGAGACCCATCCTACCCATTCTCCTTCCACCAGTTTGACGACTTGCACGCCGTACAGCGGCCAGTCTAGCAGCCAGCCTTCTGTCTTCCAGGATTGGGAGCAGAAAAAACACTTCAACCCAAACCATCCCAAAGCCAAAAGCCTGAATTGCCAGGCTTTCGGCCTTGGAAAAGATGCCTTTCCGTCTGGTGGACACAGATGAGTTCCGCCACGTCATGGTCCTTGCCTCCCCCCAATACCAGATGCCGAGCAGGCATTTTTTTGCCGGAAAAGCCGTCCCTGCCCTGGCCAGCCACGTGTCCTCTAAAATCTCAAGCGCGTTGTCTTCATCCGTGTCCGGAAAAGTCCAACTGACCACTGACACATGGACTAGTAAGAACGGCCAAGGCCGCTATATCTCTGTGACAGCTCACTGGGTGAGCTGGGTGGATGTCTCTGGTGGTGACGGTGGCTCTCAGGCTCGGCGCACGCTCTTCAAAACCACAGGGATGGTGCAGGGTTCTTTCCTCCAAGGTCCTCTGGTGGCATCACGGGCCGAGAGAAACCAGGCCGTGTTGAAATTAATCTGTCGTGGAGACCGTCCACACACAGGTAAGGAGCTGTGGACGGCTCTCTGCAACGAGACCGAGCGCTGGTTGGGTGACAAGAACCTTGTGCCAGGCAAAGTGGTGTGCGATAACGGTCGAAATCTGCTGGCCGCCCTTAAGATCGGTAGGCTGGAGCACATCCCTTGCCTGGCACATGTCATGAACCTCGTCGTCCAGAAATTTCTAAAGCGCTACCCGGGTCTGGACTGCCTGCTGAAGAAGGCTTGAGGTCTGAGTTCGCACTTCCGCCATTCGCACCCTGCTTCGTCCCGCCTGGCTGTGTTGCAGCATCAGCTCGGCCTCCCCGTCAACCGTCTCATTGTTGACGTGGCAACACGCTGGAATTCCACCCTCCACATGCTCCAGCGATTGTGGCAGCAGTGCAATGCCATTACACAGTACGAAGTGACACATGGCCTGACAAGCAGCGGTGCGGACCTCGGGGTGTTGAGCCATCGAGAGTGGAGGCAGGTGAAAGAGCTCTGCACCATCCTTGCCAGTTTTGAAGAAGCCACCAAAATGGTAACTGAGGGCATTGCCTTTGTCAGCATGAGCATTGTGGTGATCTTAGTTCTAGAACGATCGTTGGACACTCTGAAACATCAGGTCCCGCCAGTGACGGAGGAGGAGACGGACACAGATGCGGACACGGAGCCTTTCTCTCCGTCGAATCCACAAGGCCCGACAGTTTCACAATTTTATCGGTCTTCATTAGGCAGTGGTTCGGGGTCCAGGGCTGGTGCAAGGCGGTGCATCAGCTCTCAGGGTGCATCATCTGAGGCAAGTCAGGGCTGTGTTGAAGCTGTGCTGGAGGAGGAGGTGGCATTCCTGGACACCGACGTTACCGACGTCCCTGCCTTGGAAAGAGATTGGCGCGAATTTGAGGCGGAGGAGGAAGATGAGGAAGATCAGTTTGCTAGTGCCCCTCGACCCAGAGGCTTGGGAAATCAATGCTCCATCTCTCACATGAGTGCTCGGATGCTCCATTTCCTCCAACATTATCCGAGCATTAAGGCCATCAAAATGAACAATAGTTACTGGGTGGCCACCCTCCTGGATCCCCGGTACAAAACAAAACCCAGCACTTTCCTTTCACCCACCCAAATAGAGAGTAAAATGCAGGAAATGGAGACCTTGCTGATTGATCAACTGGAGACATCTGTTTCGTCTGCTTCACGTTCTTCAAATGTCACGGTGGAACAACATCAGCAATGTGACAGCAGTAGAGTGCCAAGTAGCCGCAGCAGCAGGCAAGGTGGCAGAAGCCTAATGGGTGACCTCTGGCAATCTTTATTTACCACCTCACCAATGCATGTAATGCAGGGCACACATCCAACACACAGAGACCAGCTTAAGATCATGGTGCACGACTATCTGCGTCTCAACACCGATGTTTTTGGATGTGTTCAGGACCCAATTGACTTCTGGATATCCAAAATGGATGAATGGCCCGAGCTGGCTCGTCACGCCATAGAGGTGTTGTCCTGCCCAGCAGCCAGCGTCATATCTGAGCGGACCTTCAGCACAGCTGGAGGAGTCATTACAGAAAAACTCATCCGGCTTTCCACAGATAATGTGGATCGTTTAACTTTCATCAAGATGAATCAGGCATGGATCTTTGATGATGTTGTAGCCCCAATTGCCGAGGTCACCGATTAGTTGACGGTCTACTATACATTCCTCTTCAAACAGAAATGGTCCTCTTGAAAACTTTTTTTAAAATGATCATTTCTTACTGTAATTTTTATTCTCAGTTCCCAAAAGTTCATTTTGCTGGTTTTGCTGTGGGGAGACTGTAAAAGACAGCAAGATTTCATGACAAAACCGTATTCCATTTACTCACTTCATCTTTAGAATTTTTTGCATTGTCAATGGTTTTAGGGTCATGGTGCTGTGAGATACAGCTATAATCATGGTCCTTTGGAACAAAAATGTGGCTTCTAAGTGGCATTTCTCCCTCACCATTTTTAACAAGGGCTGAGAAGTCATTTTTATAATTTTTTGGGGCATGCTGCTTTGAAATGCTACAGGTCCTACAATACTACAGGTCCTATTCTAAAAAAATGTTATTTCTAACAGACATTTGTTCTTCACAATTGTCATAAGTGGCTCAAGGGTCATGTTTTGAATTTTTGTGGGCATTTTGCTGTGAAATGCAGCTATACACACAGGTCACCTATTATAAAAAAATTTTGTTTTTCTGTTCTAAACAGACAATTTGTTCTTCTCACAATTGTCAAAAGTGGCTCAAGGGTTGGATGGTTGCAAAAAACAGTGAATATGGTAAGGTAGGACACTGTTAATGGACACATATTGCAAAATGACTTGTTTTTGCAAGATCTTTAAACATAGCTAGCAATCCCTATAGTGATACAACCCATTTAATACATTTAAAAAAAGAGAAACAAAGATGTGGTGGGATTCCATCCTAGTTTAAAAATGTGTTTTCTAGAATTAAACTACTAAAAAACTGGCATGTACAAAATAGCTGATACAAATATTCCTCTGAATTGTACAAGGGAGGTACAGGAAGACTTGAACCGATGTAGGTTACCCAGAACAGGTATAGTCAATGTCCAGTTCAACTAAAATGGTGGTTGAAAGACTCCTTTTTCCGGCACTTTTTAATCTGTGGGTCAGACAGGTTTAATGGTCTGCCAGCATTTATTAAGTGACAGCATTTTTTAAGTGACTATGAATTTTGACCGAATTGATACTCAACAATATCTCTACTCCCACCTGATTGCTTTGTCCTTTCTTCACAGGTATGTTGTGTGAACTACATCCATCAGCAACCCCTCTGCATTATCTGTCTGAATATATGTATATTTGAATGGTACGTTTGTGTGAACTACTATCCATCAGCAACCCCTCTGCATATCTGTGTGATTATATTGTATATTTGAATGGTACGTTGTGTGAACTACATCCATCAGCAACCCCTCTGCAATATCTGTGTGATTATATTGTATATTTGAATGGTACGTTGTGTGAACTACATCCATCAGCAACCCCTCTGCAATATCTGTGTGATTATATTGTATATTTGAATGGTACGTTGTGTGAACTACATCCATCAGCAACCCCTCTGCAATATCTGTGTGATTATATTGTATATTTGAATGGTACATCATTCTGCGTGACTACAATCCCCATTATCTTCCCCTAACTGCTGTTATGTCATTTTCCTATATTGTGTGTTCTGGTATTTTTTGCCTTAATGTCCCAGCTCTGTTTCAAATAATTAGGATGTGTTTCTATGTTTAAGTAAGCCTATACCCAATTAGCCTTTGAAGAACTTCCTTGCTGCTATCTCTTTATAACCCCACCCGTTTCTGTCACCTGAAAGTGGTGATCTAATCAATAGACACTATATATTGGAGCTTTGGGGTCTGCAAGACCTTTTGGTCTGCCAGCATTTATGAAGTGACTATGAATTTTGACCGAAGTGGGCAGAAGGGGCAGAAACGTATCTTTGTAAGTAGCTAGGCTTTCTAACCTACAGCTTACTCACCATGCTTACATTTGCAATCTATTTTGCTGCCCTCTTCCTCCTTTCCTACTGCCCGGTCATGCCTCCAAACAACTCTATCCACATCAGCTCCTCTCTCCTTCCCTCTACCATGCACGCATCTCTTGCATTACTTACTTACTTTACCTACCCCAAACCATCCTCTTTCAGGGTGCTGCACAAACATCGCTCATATTCATCACTGAACCATCTGCAATCACTTTTCATTCTCCTGCTTCTTGCTGCAGGAGACATCTCCTCCCAACCCCGGTCCACCTTCCTTTACTGCTCCCATGCCCGCCTCTTTCTCCCACAGAAACCCTCTAACCTGCGAAATCTTAGTTGTACGTCTTTTCCTCTCCCATTTAAATGTGCTTTGTGGAACGCCCGATCCGTCTGTAATAAACTCACTGCTGTCCATGACCTGTTCCTTTCTAACTCCCTCAATCTCCTAGCTCTCACAGAAACTTGGCTCCAGCAATCAGACACCGCATGCCTTGCTGCCCTCACCTACGGCGGCCTACACTTTACCCATACCCCCAGACCTGACAGGCCGGGTGGAGAAGTTGGCATACTTCTCTCTCCACATTGCACCTACCAGGTCATTCCCCCTGTACCCTCACTCACTTTCCCCTCCTTTGAGGTCCACACCCTTAGACTCTTTCGGCCATTTTCCATCAGAGTCGCAGTTGTCTACAGACCCCACCCCCCCCCCGCTCACCCCTCCAGTTTCTGGATCATTTTGCTGCCTGGCTTCCTCATTTCCTCTCGACTGAAATACCCACACTCATCATGGGTGATTTCAACATCCCCATTGACTACCTTATGTCTTCTTCCGCCTCTCAGTTTCTTTCACTAACCTCTTCTCTTGGCCTCTCGCAGTTTCCTGACTCTCCAACTCACAAGGATGGGAACTCTTTTGATCTGGTCTTCTGTCGCCTATGCTCAATTTCTAATCTTACCAACTCTCCTTATGAACTCTCGGATCATAACCTTATCTCTTTTACTATCAACAAGTTTCAGCCGTCTCTGGACAAACCTGCCCATCACCCATTCCGAAATCTCCGCTCTATCAACACTCAGGAGCTCACAGACACCATACAGTCCTCACTGCCCCCAATCTCCTCTCTCTCCTGTCCTGACCTGGCTATTAAACATTACAATGAAACTCTCACTACCACCCTGGACATATTGGCACCACTCACACACCGCACCACCAGAGTCAGACGCCCACAGCCTTGGCACACACCTCAGACTCGTTTTCTCCAGCGATGTTCCAGGTGTGTTGAGCGTCTGTGGAGAAAGTCAAAGCTACCTGCAGACTTTCTCCACTACAAATTCATGCTCAGGACATACCACACTGCCCTTCACTGTGCCAAACAAAAATATTTCACCTCCCTCAACTCCACATTACACAACCACCCAAAACGCCTCTGACACCTTCCACTCCCTCCTCAGGCCCAAGCTCAGGCCCCGGTCACTGACCTCTGTGCTGAAGACCTGGCCACTCACTTCAAAGACAAAATTGACAGCATCCGGCAAAACATCACATCACAATCCCCAATTAACACCCATCCTGTCCCTCCACGCACGTCCTCTAATCTGCTCTCAGCCCTTGACCCGACATCACAAGAAGAAGTGTCCAGACTTCTCCTGTCTGCTCACCCCACCACTTGCTCTAGTGACCCCATTCCCTCCCACCTTGTCCAGTCCATTTCTTCAGCTGTCCTCTCTCACCTCACTACAATCTGTAACCTCTCTCTCTCCACTGGGATCTTTCCATCTTCCTTTAAACACGCTGTTATAACTCCCTTACTTAAAAAGCCCCCTCTGGACCCTTCCTGCGCCGTCAACTACCGGCCAGTCTCTAACCTGCCCTTCATCTCCTGGAACGCTTGGTCTACTCTCGCCTCATCCGCTATCTCTCTGCTATCTCTCTTCTAGACCCTCTGCAATCCGGTTTCCGCACCCTACACTCCACAGAAACTGCTCTTTCTAAAGTTTCAAATGATCTCCTGACAGCAAAATCTCAGGGTAACTACTCATTGCTGCTTCTTCTGGATCTCTCTGCAGCATTTGACACTGTTGATCACCACCCCTCCTCAACATGCTCCGCACCATCGGTATCCAGGACACCGCTCTCACTCTTGGTTCTCTTCCTACCTCTCTGACCGCTCCTTCAGTGTCTCATTTCCGGTTTCATACCTCCTCTCCTCTTCCTCTTGCTGTCGGGGTTCCTCAGGGATCCGTTCTTGGTCCTCTCCTCTTTTCACTCTACACAGCCCCCATTGGACAAACCATCAGTAGATTTGGCCTCCAGTACCATCTCTACGCTGATGACACTTCCTCCCGAGACATCACTCCTGCCCTGCTACAAAACACCAGTGATTGTCTGTCTGCTGTCTCTGACATCATGTCCTCTCTCTATCTCCAACTAAACCTCCCTAAAAACTGAACTTCTAGTCATCCCACCATCTACAACCGACCTCACCCTGCTATTTCTCTCTCCGTGTGTGGCACCACCATAACTCCTAGGTAGCAGGCCCGCTGTCTGGGGGTTATACTAGACTCGGATCTGTCCTTCACCCCCTATATCCAATCCCTTGCCCGCTCCTGTCACCTGCACCTCAAGAACATCTCCAGAATCCGTCCATTTCCACTTGGAAACAACTCAAACTCTCATTGTTGCTCTATTCATTCTCGTCTTGACTACTGTAACTCCCTACTTGTTGGTCTCCTCTCTGTAAACTCTCCCCTCTCCATCTGTCCTGAATGCAGCAGCCAGGCTTGTCTTTCTTTCCAGCCGCTATAACTGATCCTCTACCCTGTGTCAGTCTCTGCACTGGCTGCCTATTCAGGACAGTATACAACAGAAACTCATCACTCTCTCACATAAGGCTCTCCACAGTGCTGCACACCCCCATACATCTCCTCCCTTAATCTCTGTCTACCACCCTAACCCGCTCTCCTTCGCTCTGCTACTGATCTAAGACTACACACCTCACATCATCCGAACCTCCCATGCCCGTCTCCAAGATTTTGCACGTATTGCACCAGTTCTCTGGAACATGTTACCCCTTGTGATCAGGCACACTCACAACCCTCACAGTTTTAAGTGCGCTCTGAAAACTCATCTTCTTAGACCAGCATATCAAGATCCCTAATTGTCAACCCCCAAAATTCTGTCACAGATTCGTCACTTCCTGCACTTTGGCACCCACAGGCACTTATCTGTATATAGATGTATGGTTGGGATGGCAGGTTCATCCACTTTTTATGTATACTACCCCATATTTATGTAACATGGCTGGTCCATTGTAAACCAAGCACTTGTCACCCTTTGTTTTACCCATACACCCTAATAGATTGTAAGCTCTTGCGAGCAGGGCCCTCACACCTCGTGTCTGATTTGTCAGTATAATGTAATGTCTGGTTTGTCTCTGCTTATTCCCTCTATATTGTAAAGTGCTGCGGAATATGTTGGCGCTATATAAATAAAGATTATTATTAATGCTGCAGTCCAGGACAGGTATAGTCAATGTCCAGTTCAACTAAAATGGTGGTTGAAAGACTCCTTTTTCCGGCACTTTTTAATATGTGGGTCAGACAGGTTTAATGGTAATGCTGCAGTCCAGGACAGGTATAGTCAATGTCCAGTTCAACTAAAATGGTGGTTCAAAGACTCCTTTTTCTCGCACTTTTTAATCTGTGGGTCATGCAGGTTTAAGGGTCATGCTGTGGTACAAGACAGGTATAGTGAATGGTCTGTGACTTTCTTTCTGTGGCTTTTATAACCTAAGTGTGTTGCCTAAGATGTAGCACGTATCCATTTGACTGTTGTGGATGTTAATTCCAGCTTCTCCAGCCCTGTTTGGGTGTAAGAATGAAGGTGTTGTTCCTCTCCCATAGACTTTAACGGTCATCGGCGATAATCTATTATCGACTATCGGAAATCGTCTTGATAATTGCCGATATCGACTATTGACCCGATGACGATAGTCAACGTAATCACAATATCTGACTTACAGTCAGGTCAGTGATATAGTCACCATACATGGACCCTCCACAGTCAGTGTCTCTTCCTCGGCTTGGTCCATGTATGGCTCACCCTTCTACAGTGATTTTTTTCCTCAGTAGCGAGTCATGCCTGGGTATAATATACTCATTGTATAGTTGTGCGCTCCCCTCCAAACAGTTAGGCCATGTTCACACGGCTTATTTGGGCACGTATTTCAGCCCATAATTCGCGGCGTACTGCATGAATTACGGGCTGAAATACGTGCCCAGTCATTACAGTAATCCACAGTTCTCATAGAGAACTATGGATTATGTCTCCTCTCCCCGCTCGGCGAATCCGCCGCGGGGGGAGATAAGTTACATGTCATTTACTAGCGGCGTATATGCGCCGCTAGTAATGATAGTCTATGGGGCCGGCGAGGTGCCGGTCTCCACTCCCGCCCCGCCCCCATCCACACAGCGTAATTACGCCACGCAATTAAGCCGTGTGTACGTGGCCTAACTCTGTCTCACCTTGATGATCACAGAAATGTTTGATCATCAGATTAAGCTTCTCTTCCCGACATGCAACATACAAATGAAACAACAGTGGTGCTTTGACTCTACAAATCCTTTTTAGCATTTTATACATTGTTGTTGTCACACATTGTATTTTCAGGGTTGATATTCTCCTATTTAGCATCTGTATGAGACACCAGGGAAACACAGAGAGAACTTCTGCTGTGAGAATTAATATAATCAGAATCAATGAGTATTTTGCATACTGATGAGGAACATTCATGATCATGTGTAAGATTGTCTAAATGGAATGTAAAAAAGGTGAATGCTGCACAGTGTAAACAAAAAAACTTCTTAAATGTATAGAGCCTGGGACTAGATAAAATATAACTTATTATACAACCAATAAAAAACATATATAGCAACCCTAACATTCAATACCCTATAGTTACCCCGAAAAAACAAAAGCTGCCTAGAAAAAATGGAGAAATTGCCCCAATAAGGGCGCCCCCTAAACTACAAAGACCCTGACTCACCCTAACAAGCTAACATATAAGTACAAACACTATAACATAATAACACAAATAATAATAAACCAAAAAAGTGCCCAAATGTGACAAACAACAATGCCTAATAGAAGAACATTCCGACGCATTTCCCCCCAATTTAGGAGTTCATCAGGATACCATAAATCATGAGAAAACAATATTCAACAATAATCAAGGCAAACATAGATACAAAAAATGCAAACAAGAAACAACTTACGTCCCCTGTTAAGTATGTAAATAATTGCAGATAGAAGGAAGGATGCAAGGATGACAGATCCCTTCAAAAAGTACAACCATCTGATATGGTAGGCAGTCGCAAACCAGTAAAAACAAGATAGGGGTATATATATCCACAAAATAATCAACTCCAATTGCATAGCTGGATGATAGGTAACTCACCCGATCTGAACGGCATCCCCAGATCCACACCACGCCTGCGCAAGACAGGTGTAAGCGCACATGGAAGCCGAAAAGAAACTACAACATCTTGCATGCAGCGAGAGCTAATGCGGCTGCGCGGCGCCAAGCATCTTACACACAATCAGCAATACACTTAACAAATGCCCGCCGCGCATGCGTGAAAATCAATGAGCGCACGAGATAGGGAATAAGCCCATAGAGCACGGTCTTATTCTAGAGAGGAAGAAATATCCTGAACATCGTCCTCGGGTACAAAATGCCCGTGTGGAAAAGGGTATGTGGGACAGACTGCACGAAGTATTAAAATCTGGCTTAATGAGCATAGATCAAATATTAGATTAGCAAAAATAAATCCATCTGCTAGTGCTCCTGGAGATAAGGAGAAGAAATTTGGGGAGAGTAGTGTAGCAAGACACTTCCTTGAACATAATCATAACGTTACAGAACTACGCTGGTGTATATTACAGGAGGTGAAGGGTAGTGAGGGGTTAACATTAGAGAAATGTCTCTTGCAACATGAAGCAAGATGGATACATAGGATGAACACTTTGGACCCAATGGGAATGAATTAAAGCTTAAGAGTCTTCCTGTAACATGTTTTTAATTGATACATGCTACTTGTGTAATTGAAGTATGCGTATATAAAGCTAGCGTGAAGGGATGCACTACATGCTTGAGAAAGGGGGAGGAGTCTCCCGAAATGTCGCGCACATGTGCTCTGGCCCCGCCTGTCCTCCTGCCGGCTCCGTGATGGAGAGGGCTAGGGCCGATTGCGCATGTGGAAACTATTGATCCATGGACTTTCTGGGACTTTTCGCTCACACGACTAAATGTACCGAAACGCAAGTAACTGCTCTGATTGAGCTTTTAAGTTGTTACTAAGCTGTCCCCTCATGTATGTCGGAAAAACTAAACGTGAATTGAGACGTCGCATTCTAGAACATATTGACGATATCAATCATCAACGGCATTCACCTGTTTCTCGACATATGAATTCTGTACATAAAATGACCTCCATGCATAGTTGTCTGTGTGAACAAAGAGAACTGTGTCGCTGAGTTGTATTGAGGAGAAAGCTGACTACACGTCCTGATCTTATGAGACACAGTGACACACTGATGCTGAACAGTAGGGCTGTTCTATGTATAACGAGGTCATGTGCTTTTCCACCTATCACAACCAACACATCCCAGTCATGATTTCGCACACACAGCTCACCCTGCTCTAGTCTCTAAGCTGATTTGCTGGCTGCCAAAATGACAGGAAGCGCCGAAAATGGTGCGATATTAATAGATTATGTGCAGATTTTCACCTAAATTATCGCGTGATCGAAAAATTCCGATCAACATAAAAACCGTGCCGATTTCAACTTTGTCGATAACAATCGCTCAACACTAGTAAAAAACTTTGTTCAGTTTGCGTTCGAAAAAAATAGCGAAGTGCATCTCAAACAACTTTTCTCGAACTGGTCGATCAACACTACTTACAAGCTGATGAGGACATGTTGGGGGATGTGAGATTTCTTGTACCCAAGGACGATGTTCAGGATATTTCTTCCTCTCTAGAAAATAACCGTGCTCTGAACTCCATGTACAGCAATGAAATCTAATATTGTTGTCCCCATTCCTCTTGTAACAGAGGTCAGTCACTATTACATTTTCCCACATCATCCTCAGTTTGGATCGATGAGGTGCCAGAGTAATTGAAAAATTTTATAAAAGTTTCAAGATTTTTGTTTCCAGACATGCTTCAAGACATGTTATTAACAGCTCACGGATCAAAACCTACGACTTTTTTAAACCAGTTCTGCAAAAAAAGACGACTTAAAAAAGATAAAATTGATTTTTAAGAGAAAGGGTAAAGAAATTTGATTTTAAGGGTTATCGCTCCCAAAGGACAATTAAATTTATGCTCCAAACCTTTTTACAACAAATATAAAATACGAGGACAAAAACAGAAGTCCTCGGGGGGGAAAAGAAGTGATATTTTATTTTTAAAAACTTAATTACAAAAATTTTCATAACAAAATAAAATGGCTTTTTTTCCCTGATAAACCTCGAATGTTTTTCCCCCAACATTTCCGGGAAAAAAACATTTCCCATAACTGACCCGGATATTTTTTCCTCCCTTTTTAAATTTCAAGGTTTCGGACGGGAAATTTTTGCCCTTCTCTACTTTTGTAAATTCTTCGATGACGAAAAAGTTCTGTATCGCCCTAAAACATTCCCACATTCTGCACATGAAAATGGCTTCTCCCCTGGTGAACCTTAAGGAATAAAAAGAAAAAAGATTTTTTGGCGAAAAACTTTTTCCCCACATTTGAACTTGAAAAGGTTTTCCTCCCTTTTTGTAAAACTTTTAGATGTTGAACAAGTTTCAATTTCCGATTTAAAAAACCCTTTCCCAAATTCTAACATAAAAATGGCTTTTTCCCCTGTGGTGTTTTTAAATAAGACAAAAAAATTTTGTTTTTCTGCTAAAATTTTTTTCCCCACATTTTAAAACATAAAAAAAGGTTTTCTCCCCCTTTTTGAATTTTCGATGTTTTAAACAAGATTTGTTTTTATCCTTAAAACTTTTTCCCACTTTCAAACCCGGAAAACGGTTTTTCTCCTTTTGGGGGAGTTCTTTTAAAGGGCCCAAAAAATTGTGATTTTTTAAAAACCCCTTACCGACATTTGTCGAAACTCAACCAATTTTGGGGTAGGGGGTTCCCGGAAAATTTGCCGAAATGAAAACCCAAAAGGGCCCGATCTTGCCCCCCCAAAAAGGGGAAAGGCACGCAAGATCGCGGCAAAAAACCACGGTAAAATTACCCCAGGCATCTTTCCGCAATCCCCCCACGGGGGGGTTTGGGGGCCCCGGGCCCGGGGGTGGTTTTAACCCCCCGATGAACGCGACATCGGGCGCAAACACCCGCGGTTTGCGGGGGGCAGGAGTAAAGCCCTCGGGCCCGCCGATCTCCCCCGGCGCAGTAACGGCGTTTGAGCGCCTTTTAACCGAATCCCCTTTAACCAAACAGCCCGGGAACGGCTAAAATTGACAGCACCCGGGTTTTTCCCTGGTAAACCACATCCCCAAACAAAAACCTTGTGGGCACTTTGGACGGACAGTTGCCAGGGGAGACCACAAAAACAGCTATAAACGTATTTTGATCTCCAATTCCCAAAAGATCTGACGATCGTTCATGCAATACCCCCCTGAGGGAAAGGGGGTAAAAAGTATAAAAATTTTAAAAAAAAAAAGTGTAAAAAGAAAAACCCAAACAAAAAAATAAAATAAAAAACACTAAAATCCCCCTTTTTTTCCCCTTTACAAACCCAACCCGCCCTAAAAAAGATAAAAAATAAAAAAAAGAACCCCAAATTTTGGTATCGCCGCGTGCGTAGCAAACCCCCCAAATAAATCTTTAAATTTTTAAATTTAAACCCCAATAGGGTGAACCCGAAAAAAAAAAAAAACCCCAAAAAAACATCACAAAATAAGCAATTTTTTTTCATCCCCGCGAAACATAAAAAGGATAAAAAGTAATAAAAAAACCAAATTACAACATCAAAGTAAATCCAATTAAAACGTCAGTTTTTCCCGCAAAAAAAAGTCCTTACAACAGCTTTTAAAAAAAAAAATTTAAAAAAATTTCCCTTTGGCCCTATTAGAAGAACGATGCAAAATATTTTTTTTACCCCAAAAAAAAACCCCTTTTTTTTTAAAACAAATTTGTGCTTTCAAATAAAAAAACTACATAAATGGGGAATCCCCCCGGTAATCGTCTCAACCCCCCAGATTTAAAAAAAACTTATCACGGATTTTGGGGGGCTTTGGTGAACGCAATTAAAAAATAAAAAAAAAAACGGGGCAAAGGATTGAAAGTTTTTTTCTTCCCCCAAAACTCCCCCCAAAAAAAAAAGGGGTTAAAAGCGATCATAAAAGCTTGCCCCCCCAAAAATATTCCCAATAAAAGCGCAACTAAACCCGCAAAAAAAAGTCCCTTAACAGCCCAAAAACCCAAAAAATAAAAAAAGTTATGGCTCCCAAAACTGGGGGAAATTTAAAAAAAAACGTGTTTTCCCTTTTTAAAAATAAATGTGTTTTTATTGTTTAAAAGCATAAAACTTTAAACAAATATAAAAATTTTGGAAACCCCGCTAATTTGACCCAACCTGCGAAAAAATAGCATTCTTTTAATACCGCACAGTGACCGTATTAAAAAAAAAAAAATAAAAAACCCACTCCCGGGAAATTGCTTGTTTTTTTTGTACAAAATCTTCACAAAAACCTTAATAAAAAGAGATCAAACCCAAAAATTTTCCCCCCGAAAAAGGTAATAAAAAAACATCAACTCTTTCTCGTAAAAAACAACCCACAAGCAGCTCCCTTAATGAAAAAAATTTAAAAGGGCTAAGGCTTTTTCAGAAAAACGAAAATTTAAAAAAACCAAAATTTTTTTATAAAAACCGTTTCTATAGTGAAAAAGAAAAAAAACCTAAAAAAACTAAAAAATTTTAAATCTTTGGGGTAAAAGAAACCACCCCATAGTAAAGTTATCCTTCTTTTATCCCGAAATGGCCCGAATACTGAAAAAGAAGCCCCAAAAAACAATTTGGCGGAATTTGCGTTTCCCCCCCCAAACCCAAAGGCCCAATCCCAAAAAAAAAAAATTTAAAACACCTGTGCGCCCCAAAAATGCAAAAAACACCCCTTGGGTGAGATCCCTGGGTTTCCGTTAAAACCAAAAAAGGGAAAATTTTTCGGGAAGGGTTTTTTCACCTTTTTTAGAATTTTGGGGGGTTTTGGAGATGCCAAAAGCCAAATAGCACTCCCCCCCTTGAACCCCCTTTCCCAAATGCCCCCAAACACATTTTAAACACCCACATTTTAGGGTTTTTGGGCCCGAATTGGAAAAAAAGGGCTTTAAAAACAATTTTTGGGGCTTTTTTTTTTTTCCAAATTCCTTTTTAAAAAATTAAAAAATTTTCCAGCAAAAATTTTGGCAGATTTTTGGAAAAAATATAAAATTTTTTTATTTTTTCCAAGGGGGCCAAACGCAAAAAAATTTTTGGGTGAAACGCCAGTGGGGAAATATACTCACTACAACCACCTGGGATAATTCCCGTGGGGGTAGTTTTTCCAATAGGGTTTTTTTTTTGGGGGGTTTATTTATTAAGGGTTTTGGGAAACCCTTTAGGGTGTCCCCCAAACCCTGAAAGGGCCCCTAATATAATCGAAATGAAAATGAGACCCCCAGAGCCCCAGTAGGGGGGCTCCCTCCTAAATTTGGGGGCTTGTTTTTTGACCCAAAATTAAATGCACAAGGGCCAACATGTGGGAACCCCAAAAAATGGCCAGAATAAGGGGAATAAAATTTTAATTTTTTCCCTATTCCCTGATAAATTTTTAACCGTATTTCTTTCAAAAATTATAAACAAGAAAATCTGCAAAAAAATTTTGAAATTTTTGAAATTTCACTTCCATTTTGGGCTTTAAAATTTCCTGGAAAAAACCCCAAATTTGGGTTTAAAAAAACTTCAAAAATTTGAGGTTTTGAATACTTTAGGGGTGTGGGTTTTTTAGAGAGGTCACATTTTGGGGGGGAAACAAACCCAACAGGCCCAAATAAAAGGGTTAAACTTAGAACTGGACGGGTCCCTAAAAAAAGAAAAATTGCAAATTTTCTTGAAAATTTAAAAAAAATACTACAAATTTAAATAACCCCCCAAAATGCGTAAAAAAAAAAAAAAAAAAAGACTTTTTAAAAAAAAATGTAGCCAAACTACAGCAACAAAAGGAAATTTGCTATTTTAAAAAACTTTTTTTGAGAAAAAATAAACTATTTTGTCTTACTGCAAAAATTTTTTTAAAATTTTGAAAATTGGAAAATTTTTTCACATTTTTTCAGAAATTTAAAAGATTTTTTTTCACAAATAAAAAAACATTTTTTGACCAAAATTTTTTTCCCTACCCTTTAAAGCACAATGTGAAAAGGAAAAACAATCTTTTAAAAACCACAGGGATGGGAAAAATTTTCCCAAAAATTTATTCTAAACATAAAGTGACACAATTTAACAAATTTTTAAAAAATTGGGCTCTGCCCAAAAAAAGGCGAAAAAAACGGGCTCTGGCGGTAAGGGGAAAATAAAACTCTTCCCAAAATTCCCAAAGGCAAAAAATTGGCTTCTTCAGTGGGGAGTTTTTTTTTAATGTGAAATAAGATTTGATTTCGGGAAAAAAAAATTTTTCCCCCCCTTCGACATAGAAATGACTTAACCTCAAAGTAATTTTTGAAAATTTTTAAAAACAAGCCTTTTTGGAGATTTGAAAAAAATTTCCCCCAAAATTCTGAACAAGAAAAGGGTTCTCCCCTTGGTGGTTTTTTCCCTCTTTGTCTAAAAAGAGATTCTTTCACCCCCCTAAAATTTTCCCTCCACATTTTAGGGTGCAGCAATAGGGCTTCTCCCCGTGATAAATTCCTATTTGCTACAAATGAAATTTTTAGGGTTTAAAAATTTTTCCCACAAACAAAACATGAAAAGGCCTTTCTCCCCCAGGGAATTCCCTGATGTAAACCCAAGTTTTGATTTCTTAAAAAAAACCTTTTCCCCACATCTCAGTCAAAAAAAAAGGGCCCTTTCTTCTCTGTGTGAATTTTCTGATTTCCAAAAGAAATGTTTTAAAATTAACCTAAAACATTCCTCACAATCAAAAACATGGAAAAAGGTCTTTCATCTCTAAAAAGTTCTTAAAGTTTAGGAAACAGTCTTGTCAGTTGGTGATTGAATATTTTTCAATACCCAAAATTTCGCAGAAAAAATTCCCAGGGTCCCCCGGGGCGGGCCCTGCCCACCCAAGGGTCTTCCCCCCCCCGGGGGAAAAAAAAAAAAAAACAATTCCAAAAAAAAAATTTGATATTTTCCCCCTTTTCTATGAAAAAATGGGAAATCATAACCAATCCCCCCAAATCCATAAAAAAACGTTCTTTTTCAATAGTTCCCAAAAAGGGGCCACATGATGAAACTTTTTGGCCCTAAAACCAAAATTTTTTCCCCCCAAAAGAAAACCTAGGGGGCAAAAAAGTGAGCCCTTAAAACCCAAAAAACCGTTTTCAATACTGCCCCCCTTAAAGGGTGCAAAACCCCGGCGTCACATCCTCAGTCACAAAATGTTTTTCCTCCTCATAAAAGCTAAACAATAGGACGACCCCTCAAAAAAGTCACCCTGCGCTGTTTTTTTTCTTTTATCACTGAAAACACTCCAGAAAGCCTTTTCTTTGAAAAAAACCTTTAAAAAATTTTAAAACCCCAAAAATAGGGGAAAAACCCCTACGGGCCTTTATAGTTTCCACGTCATTTTCTGACCAAATTTTTAAAAAATTTAAACCCACGGGCCCCAGGGATAAGGGGTTTTTCCCATCACTGGGAATCAGAGGCTCTGTCCCATTTTCCCCGGGTTTTTAATACAGAGAAACCCAATTTTTTACATGAAAAGAGAAAGGAACCTTTTTTTCCAAAAGGGAACAAGAAAAACAAAACCAAAAAATTTAAAAGACAAGCCCCCAATAAACGATCTGCCCACACAAAAAATTTTTATAAAAACCAGAAAAAATTTTAAAAAAATTATAATTAAAAATTTGCCCCCAGGGGCTCTTTTTGTTTTAAACATAAAAAGTTTTATTAAAAAATTCTTCTATATTTTTAGTGTCAAACAGCTCCTAGGCAGACCAAAGTTTTTTCCATGGTTTCCCTTTTTTTTCCCACTTTAATACAAAAGAGCAATAAAAAAAAAATAATTTAAGGCAAAATCCCTTTTAATACAACAAATCATACAACTTCCCCCTTTTAAAACAAACCCCCCGGGGGAACCAAAAAATCTTAAGTTTTCTATCCCTTTAAATTTCACAAAATTTTGAAATGTTTTTTCAGCTTTTCCCCTTAGGCCAATTTCCCCCTCTACTCAAGCAAAGATATCAGGCCCAAACCGGAATCAAACGATGAACTTTAAACCCCAACCCTTTGGGGAAAAATTAAAGTTCATGAAAAATTGGGCAAAAATTTCCCCCCAAAAAGGGAAAGGGGTTAAAACAAAACCCCTTAATTACCCTTTTAAAGGGTTTGGGAACAGGACCCCCAAGACCCTTTAAAAAGTCAGAAAAAAGGAAACTTAAAGGGGCCCCCCAGTGACGGGTACATAAAACCCCCAAAACCCCAAAAAAAGGGGAAAGAGGCCCCATTGCCCTCACTACCCCCAAAGGGTCTGGGCCCAAAAAACCAAATATGCCACATTTCCGGCTCCTTTTGGCCCTCCCGAGGACCCAAAGTACCAAAGGCCCAAAATAACTGGGGCCCCTTTAAAACAATGTAAAGGTTTCAAAGGGGAAAAGGGGTTTCCTTTTCTTATGTGATCCGGGAAACCCCGTCCCCTCTGAATCTGTATCTGCCCCCAGTTCTGTGACTTTTAATTTTTTTAAAATTTACTGTACAAGAGGGTTTTTAAAAGGGGCGGGGCCACAGCCCATCTATTTAACCGCTTCAGGGGCCCTACACCCCAAATCAAATGGGCCCCCCCCAATTACTAGTTCCTTTTTTTTTAACAAAAAAATAAAAAAAAAAAAAAAAAGGGGGCCCCCCTGACAGGAGTACTAAACTTAGAAATCCCATTGGCACCCCTGGGTTTTGAAAGCCTTTTTGAGGTCACATTAAACCAGACCATGAATAAAGTGGAAACAAAATCAGCCGGACTAGGGCCCAGTTTTTTCCAACCCCATCTCCAGTCCTCGAGACCCCCCCCAACGGGTCAGTTTTCTGGAAAGGTTCTTACCATCACTAAACACTTTTTTCCCAGGGTTTTCCCGTCCACGTTTCATCGCTCCCGGGACCTTTCCTGAAAGGGATTTCCATTTTAAAGGACCTGAGACAAAGAAACAAGGAGCAAAAGTTTTATCCTACTTTAAAGGGTAAGGCCCAAACCCCCCAAAAAGCGGAAACCAATCTTACAAAAAGAAAAAGGGGTCTCCCTAATGGCCTTTCAGACATAAAAAAAACATTCCCCCAAAGGGACGGTTTTTTGGTGGCCCCATGGAAGGGATCTAAATTTGAAGTAGAAGTTTTCCCATTTTCCCCTTTAATTCAAAAATGTCACAGTTTTTAAACACATTCATTACGGGGTTTTTCCCTTCCTTTTCAGATGGTTTCTTTTCCTTTTGCCCAAAAACAGACCTTCATTTTCCCTAAAATGAAGGCTGAAACAAACCCCCTTTTGTAACAGAAAGAAAAAGTCCAAACCTCGATTCCCTGACGGGTTTTTCCTTGTAGCCTTGGGAAGGAAAGTTATTTGGCATTTTGCTGTTAGGTAGGGATGATTTAAAATTTTTAAATTTTAAAACCTTTTTCCCAAACCCCATTGAATCTTCTTTGGCCAAAAATGTAACCCAACCAAGGGGGGAAGGTTACAAAAATTTTTTATTGAACCAGAAACCTTTTGGGTAGCCCGCCCCCAACAATAATAAAGAAAAATACAGCGAATATCCCACTTTTTTGCGGGAGGAATTA